>VZTL01063098.1:7149-18667 GCA_013400535.1 Scopus umbretta
CCCCCCCCCCCCCCCCCCCCCCCCCCCCCCCCCGAACTTAACACTTTCTGAGGGAAACATCCAGATGACTTTATCAAGCACCTGTAATAACACTCCCTATATGTTTGTTTTGACTTAGGGGTTTTGTTTTGCTTTTAACCGGGATGAAATTGTGCATTAATTCCTTACACAAAGATTCATCTGTGTCCTGTGAGCATGTTCCTTACAGCATCAGCCAATGCATCAACCTCCTACTGGCATTTTTTAATTAAAAGAACAGCACTATCACTTCAAATTAGTGCCACATAGCTTATTTTAGTAAGGAGTGAGATGGTGTTTAAAGGTTTTTCTCTTATGAAAATTGTGTATTCAATTTTGCTCTCTTTTGGTTCTATCTAGTAGTTTGTCATTCAGTGCTTGGACAATATCAGATTCCTAGGTGTGCAAGTCCTGTTAGTGACATGAATGCAAATAAAGGGCTTGCTTTTAATATCTCAACTATTTGATAAATAGAATCACCTTCTTAAAAACAAACATTATATTATTTTATGGTTCCCACAGAGCACGTGTTAGCCTGTTTTCAAGTGCATTCCCTGTGTTGAGAAGGTAGTGAAGATACAGATATTTCTGCGAGCTTCTGTGTCATGAACTGCAAAGAGATGTTTTTTGTAATCCTGTTCAGTGAAATTGTTATACTCCGTTATACTAAATTACTGTGAGAGCAAGTAATATACCCAGTGAGAGCTAGCCCTAGTGAGAATTTTCCTCATACAGCATTTCATTTTATCTGGAATATTAGCACTGTTAACCATCCGTGTGAAATGTAATGTATTGAATCTATTTAATAAATTTTAAATGGAAAGCAAACTTCTTAAGCTTTGAGTGAACCAGCTGTCCTCATGTATTGGGTTTGGTTTTTTGGTTTTTTTTAGATATTCAATTCTGGACTTTGGATGTCTTAATATCGTAGTCCTTGTTTAGGAGAACTTCCTTCATATTTTTTGTTGCAGGATCCTGCAGCCGAGTGGTGTCACTTGCATAAAATCCTATGTCTGAATATGAAACACATACGTTAAGGTTGTATAGGAAGAGGCATAGTATCTTTTCATTCAAGCTCCAGTTTATTTATATAACACCTTTGATCGAGGTGTCTTGAAGCAGTAGTGGCACTATAATTTATTGATGTAATGGACACTGACATTTTGTACAAGGAAAATAGCAAACAGTTGCTGTTGCAGGCAAAGTGATGAATGGATAATGTTGAGAAAATTGTAACCAAACGTCCTGGTCAGAATGGTGCGTTTTCATCAAGATCCCAGCCTTTGTGACTGTGGATTCACTTGGGATTAGACAGGGGGTTTCCTTTACTGGGGAGCTTGCAAATTGTTCTTAAAAAAAGGTTGCCCCGGGGGGAGAGGTGCACATATGTTGCTGTTAAGCCACTGTTGAGAAACTGACTTTGCAATGGAAGTGTTTATTTTTTAAATTTAAACAAAATCTTTGCTAGAACGCTACATGCGCGCTGTACATTATCTGGTTTTGATCTAAACTCTACTTTTATTTTGCTCTCTGAAGCCAGCCTGTAACTAAAACATTCCTGGCATCTTTTGGCTGGAGATTTAGTCAAGGACATTTTTCATCCTGCTTTCAGGAAGATAGTTCCAGCCTTTCTTGAAGCTGCTCCAAAGGAAATTTCCTTCCAGAGCGGATACAGTGGCAGTAAGGGAAGTCACTGCTGCTGGTCCAGAGGCTTAGTGATATCCTCTTGCTGTTGTCATGTCCTACCATGCTTAATCTGGAAACAAATGGAAGTATTTAACAGCTAGATGGTACCAGATAAGCGTCGGAATCGCTCTGTAGCCGTGACGTTAGTTCTGCTTGAGCTCACTCAACTCTCGAGTTGGCTGTTAGCAGAATAATATGGATAAATGTTATATGGGCACAAAGGAAAGGGCCTGTGTCAATGTCCGTAGGTGATGGACCTCCTTCCCCACCTCCCGACTAAATTGAGGGGTGTTTGCCGTCATGGATTGGTTTTTCTTGCTCAACCACAGATTGGCTCTAACCAGTCTGTTTGTTTTGTTGTTCATCCCTGGTGACTGTCAGTAGCGCTGGGCTGAATAAACAGAGACTATTGATCAAATTTGAAGTCATTAACTTGGCAGTTTAAATAGATGCTGTCCTATATAATTAGAACAAGGGAGTAACACATAGGCTGATACGGCTTTATTCTGAATAAAAGCCGCCTTTTCATGAAATTTTGTTTGGTGCTATTCAGCTCTCAGTTTTGTGCCTCCCGTAGGTCACACAAGAATTAGACATTTTGTTTAAAATACCTAAGGCGAAGAGGGTGGCTTTGCTTGAGTAAGAGCGCGATGACGCTGATGTAACATGGATCTGCTGAACTTTGATACTAATTGGAAATCGTGTTTGGAAGAAGGGGGTGCTAACGTGAGGTTATGGGTTAACCCCATCCAGCTCGGAGCATGTCCTGGGGGGGAAGGCCGCTCAGTATTGCCTTCCGACTCCAAGCGAGCAGCACTGCTTCCAGCTCTGAAGCAGTAGCGGGTTTTGATTGTCCATCTCGCTGCTGCTCAGCTGAGAGAAACGCATGCCGGTTAGATCTGAATGTTTATACTCAAACACAACGGGTGATTAATTATTTCTGAAGGAAGACGGTTCCTTTTAATGGCTACTGTCGTGCGACGTGTGCCTGTCAGCCTTCTAAATAACTTTAATATTTTAGATGGAGCACGGCTGTAAGACACACGGAGTATTTTGCTGTATGTGTTCCGGACTCCTTGGAAGATCCGTTGCAGACGACTGGCGGTGTAGTGTGAGCACACCGGCAAGGAGCAGCGATAATCTCATTACTGTATGTGCAGCGTGCGCCTGCAGACAGCCCGGTGCTCCTGAGTCACACTGCTGCGAGTCCCTGGAGAGCTTGCAATTCAGCAGTAGGATGCACACGTATTGACCCACATTTCCTCGGGCAGAGCAGCAGTCACGTGCATCTCATTGCTTGGAAATCAGATGAGAACTGATGTAACTTGGTTCATCCAGCGTTTGCATGACCCGAGCCAAAGTGCTTTTAGGGATTTACCACTTGCGTGACTAATACGTGATTAGCGAGATCGTAGAGAGTGTGTGTATGTGCTTCTTGTAGACAAGACTTACCGTATAACGATGGCAGCATCAGAGAAGTCTCTTATGCATCATTCTTTTATTGTAGCTTTTAAATAGGACTGGTTATTAAATCAGATTTTTTTTTTTCCTCTACATAAAAGCTTTTGTACTAATTCCTAGGAAAGTTTGTTACATAGGGATGTTTTTCCTGCAACAGATGGACAGATGTCCTATAGAAGAAAACAGTGATTCTGTACCGGGGCTAACAGAACAAAGTTAGGTGAATAAATGATAAAACATTGGCTTCCAAAAGCTATCAATATCTCTGTAATTGCAGTCTTTTTCTGGAACAAGCCCCATTCCTGTCCCGTTCTCCTTTCCCCTTTGCCACAGCTTCCTTACTCCTGCACATAGACGAGCACCCCTCTCCTTCCCCGTTAACTGGGGCCACCGCTGTCACCTCCCGCTCCCCCTGCGAGTTCGGCAGCGCTGCCCGGGACGAGCTTATTGACTGGCAGGTATCCAGCGCCGCGGCTCACCTTTTAGCATCGGTGCCCTTCGCAAATGACAGTCCTGCGTTTGGTGCTTCCTTCTGCCTTTTCATTTGTAAACAAGGAGGGTTTAAGCTGAGCGCTCTGAACGCGTGGAAAAAAAAAACAAAAAAAAAAACCCCAAAAAACGCATAAAGGAAGCGGAGAGCGGTTTGTAACATCTTGGGCAGATGTTGAAAGGGATTAGAACAGGCTGAATAATCACAAAACAAACTGAAGATTTTAGAGTTAGAAATTTCCAGGAATTAAGAACAATATTCTGTAACAGCTGATACGCTTCAAAATCGGAAGTGATGCCAAGAATTTAATTTGTGCGAACGCAATTTTTCTTTCGTCCTCCTGAATTTAAACTTTACACCTTTATTTTAGCTTTTGTATTGGAAATTACTAAAGTAATTTCTCCCTTTTTTGTAGCTAAGCACTTAATCAGTCTGCATTATTTTTTAAACTTTACCTGGATGGTGAAGGCATCATTTTTCCAGTTTTTTGTATGTACCTCTTGAGCTGTCTGGAACCCGAGGGATATAATTTGAATATGAAATTGTAATAAAGACAAAAATAGACGTGTGGCTGTATTTCACCCAATGTCATTACGCAGAGTTGCTGGAAGAGGCTCGTGGTTAGCGTTCCTGCCGAACGCCGGTCTGACGGTGGCTGCNTTGTTATCCTCAGGTTGATAACGACAGCCCAGGGAGCTATGGGAAGAAAGAATTACTTCTGAATAAATTCCAGCTGGTTCAATTTTTGGCTGTCCATTTGCTAAGTAGCCTAGAACAAAATGAACTCATTGCTCTAGGCTTTTGTACACTGTTAACTCTTCATTGAATATTGACTTTCACCGCCCCGATTTTTAAGTCTGAGCTTGCACGCGGTCAGTTCAGAGGGTACTACTCCATCTCATCTGTTTGTTATGCTTACTGCAAAACAAACAACAAATTTTTGAATAAGGCAGGCAAAAGCTGTAAGAGCGTGCAAAAGTTTCTTTGGCAGTGTGGCACATGGCTTTGAAAAGCTTTTATATGACAAGACTTGAGGCTTTTTATGTTTTTATCCAAACATGCCAAGAAGCACTCAGCGTACCTCAGTTAAAATGCAAGCATGGAAAACAACTAGATGCCCTAGAAATTAGGGCAAGTTTGTAAGTCATTAGTTAGCCTGAGGTATGTGGTTTTAAAGCAGTGATATGCTACTGATGCCTTGCTTGAAAGAAAGAATGCTTTTCATTTACTTGTAAAAAAAGTTGGGGTGTTGACTGTGCCTCTTGAGAAGTCATCCAGTACCTGTTGGAATTTGTTCTGGTAGGAGTTACTGAAGTTGTTAGTAGTGCTAGAAGGGTGCTTGGTAAGTGTTATTCTTCGCAGTAGATTTCTAGCAACTGCTTGTTTTAAGATTGTCTGGTTATTAAAGAAATGCAACGTGAGCTTTGAGTTTTACTAAAACAGCCTAAGCCTAGTGCGCTGGTTTTCCTGAGGGTTGTTCTTCTTAAATACCTAATATTCTATAGGCTAACCTTCTTTTTTTGTGCAATTTCTGTATTGGAGATTCTTCACACAAATGTTTCAGAATGAATGAAGGAATGTGGATTCCTGAATATTGTGACCATGGTCGTTATCAGTGTCATATACGTTTAACTGCAAGTTCTAAAAATTACTCTGGCAAAATTTGTTGTTTCTTATTTTCAATGTTTTTAAAGTTGTTTTTTGTTTGTTTTGTTTTGGTTTTTTTTTTTTTTGCTGGCAGTTAATTTCAACATCAGCAGCGTCCTAGGTCACCTAAGCAATTCTCTTGCCAGCTTCCTGTTCTTGGTTCACAGTGCAGCTTTCGTTTAACGCTGAGTTGAGCAGTCCTACTTTGAGCAGAGCCAAACCTGTATATTTAGTTTTAAGGCAATGTTCCATGTGAATTGTTTAGCTAAAACTCTTCTACTGATACATTTAAGCCCTCATGGGATGAACTAATAGTTTACATAGTTTACAACTCATACATAACTTAAGGCCATTCATTTTTTAAATAACAATGTTTTCTTGCTTTTAAGCAATCTACTTAGCGCTTGATGAAAACCAGACATTAATTTTGTACTGTTTATTAAAATACCCCCATTGGAAACTTTTGTTCCTATAAAGTTGATTTTGTACCTTATTTAGTCGCAGTAAGATATCAAAGAAGCTGATTACTGGTTCTGTCTGGAAAAACAAATCTCAGTTCTTAAATTGAGATTGTGTTAAATTGCATTCGGTTTTCCTCCTTTACAATGGTGTTTAACGTTCAAATTGCTTTGTTGAAATATTGACACTACCTGTATGTGAAGGGCTGTAAATACCAGCCAGCCTTTGGAGATACAAAACATATGTTTAGGTTTTAAACTGAAAAATCTGCTTTATTTTAGCTTGGAAGTTTAGACCTTTTACTGTTTGACAGAAATTCAGCGTTTCTGTTGAGATGTTGCTTGGCTGTATCTAGTCAACCTTTGCCAAGATTTTCAATACTGAGGTTTCTGCTTTCACAGGTTTTACGTGTTTTGCGGTGGAAGGTCAGACTTTCTTCTGCTTTCTGCAAAACAGGCAGGTATTTTGAGGCAAGGCTATATATATAAATATATATACACACATACGTAAAAGGGAGCTGGTGATAATACTGGGTTAGAAGGTACAAAAGTTGTGTGCTCTGTTCCTATCATTTCAAAAATGTTTGGCTCCATGGACAGGACCCCAAGGCTAGATCTGTTTTACTTGGTATGACTGCTTGGGTTTTCTACTAATTCTAGGTCTATGGTAAGCATCTGCAAATGTGTCGCTTCTGGTTTTGGTCTCTTGTTCTGTACTTTTTCCTCCTTTATAAAGCAGCAGAGAGCAGTTGTGCAGGTTTTCCTCCCAGACTTAGGAAATGACTGTCTTGTAAAAGCTCTAAGTCTGTTAATTGAATGGTGGGGGTTTTTTTGGGGGGGAGCTGCTCTTAATACATAAATGTACTTGTAACTTGAGTCTCACAAAATGGTTATAAAACATATAGTTGTAGTAGTGGTATGGGTAGCCCCATAGAGAATATCTGGGAAGAAGGGGAATCTAAATTTCTGTGTTTTATAGTGAACATAATATTTATTGGAAAAGCCTTTTATGTACTGAATTAGTAAGCAAATGATCAGCTGCACAGGAGAGTCCTTGTAAGCTTGTTTTTGGTGGTAATGAAAAGAAGGTGTTTGACGCTTTATACGTTCAACTTATGAAGCGGAGATCAGAGGCATGTTAAATTAAACACACCTAAACTAAATGCTGACTGAGCAGTAGGCTGTGCTGCACGGGGGCTCTCATTCTCCGTTAGAGGAGCGTCACCTCTTTCCCATGCAATTTCTGCCTAAGTAATATCCAGAGTGTTCGGTGGGGAGACTGCTTCTATCTTTGATTAGTAATTCTCTGTTGTTCGTCTAGCATTTTCCAGAGGAACAAATCTATATGTCTGAAGATCTGGACAGTATTTCTAGAAAGGACATTTTGTTCACTGGGAATATGTGAGCAGGGCTAGGTTTGAGCTTGATCCCCAGCTCTGCCTGGGACCTGTTGTGAGGAATGTTAAAGATTGAGTATATGGTCCTGTTAGGTATTGGCATTTGTAGAGATTTGAAAAAGGTGCTTTGAAAACTCCCAAGTGTTAAAAGTGCAAAATATTTTTGGCAATCTTAGTAAAATTCAGTTTGGAATCTGAGTTATGAGTGCATGTGGGTGGAGGAACATGTTTTTCATGCTTTAGGAATTTTTTTCCAGATGCTTTCTCAGTGCTTGGGTAACTATAAAAGCTAAGTATTAAGACTTCAGCATGGATTTATTCCTTAGTTTTAATCTAATTTAAGAAAATTGAGCCACATAGTTTCGTGGTGTGTTTTTAACTTTATTATGGCACTGATGTCGCACAGCGCACGTTGGTGTCTGTCTCAAAATGTGAGCACAAGTATGTGCAAGCTGTGCAGATAAGCCTATCTTGATAGCCACTACTTGCTTGAAAATATGAATTATTCAATGCAAGCGTGTGTGGTTGGAGATACAAGAGATGTAAGGGAAGAAATCCAGAATTGTGTTGAGCCCGGTAAATACAACTTGCTCAATGAAGTGTAGAGTAAATGTAAAATGCCATTTTGTATTTCCAGTAGGAATTTTGTCATTGAAATTGTTTTGTTTAGCTGCCAGCTAAGAGATTGTATTTGCCTTGAGAGCGGGATATTATTCTGTGTGGTTTTAACAGAAATGTTAAGTTCTTTACAGATATTTCTGTTTCTTGCTAGTGTATACAGAAGATGATGCTATAGCTGAAGCCTAAGCGTGTACTTTGTTTTCAGAGAGTTGGGAGACTATTTGCGGACACTTCAACAAAGGAAGAACTTGACTGAATTTGGGAAATCTCTCTCTACAAAATTATTATTCCACTTGGTTGTGGTTCTGGCAGACGTGTTGGTGGGCGTGGAGCACTGAGTTTTAAAAACCATACAGTGGATATAAATGACTTTATGTTCTGTTAGCGTTTTCGCTGGTAAAACTGTAATGGATAGGGTGTTTTTTGAGAATGGCTGTAAAATGGAGATAGTAATAACTGTCTTACCTCTTGCATTCCAGTTCTCTTAAGAAAGTGGTTGTGCTTTGACCGTGTTGGGAGACAGCCTGCAAAGAAGAGGCACGCAGATGTGAGGGAAGACAGTGCTTCGAGGGCATTTTCTTGACGACAGAAGAGGCTTCACCAGTTGCGGTCTCGCTCTTGCCCCATGGTCTCTGGCTGTATTTCTTACAGCTGAGCAGTCACTGTGAGGTCAAGGAGAATGGTTAACTGAAGGTGGTGAAGCAGCAGTTTATAAAAGGCTTGCCCTAAAAAATAGGCCTTTTTTTAAAAAAAAAAGAAAAGCAAGCCCCTGGAAGTACAATTGGAGTGAGAAATATGAACTTAATGTAGCTGGAATTTGCCCTGTGGGTACACAGGGCAAATAAATTCCGTGGGCAGTTTCTGCTTTTGGAGCCGAGGCTGGGCTGAGGGCATGACTGTAAGACTCAAGCCGTTGGCGATCTTGGGGCTGATGTCCATCTAGGAAATAGGAGACTGTGTAGGGAGTATGAGAAGATTCTTGGCCTGGGTTAGAGGAAGGCATAGCAAAGTCGTAAGAAAACTGATGTAATTGCTTGGATTTTGTGAAAGATTTAATCTGGGAGGTAGCCTTTATCGCAGGCATTTGTTACGGGTGACCAGAGGGGGAAGAAGGGAGAGAAAAGTTAGTATGATGGATAATTGGATATGCTTATTTCCACCTCTCTGGTTTGTGTGCCTTTCTCTTGATTCTGTACCTCAGCATTAATTCAGCTTCCTATTGATCTCCCTTTTTTATCCCTGCAAAGTTCTTCAGCTAATTCTATAACTCTTAGTGTTTCTCCAAGTTTTACATCTTAGTTCGTTCTTAAACTTGCTTTACTGGTCTTGTGTTGCATGCAGTCTTGGTTAACTGGGAACATAATGAGTCTTGTTCTTCCAATAGTCCTGTGCTGGTTTTTTTAACCATTTATGTTGTTGAGGGCTAAATCAGTCAGCCCTTGATGGTGTATGTATGAAGGCTTACTGTTGGTCAGTGTTCAGGAGGATTTTTCGGTTTGAGTAATTCTTTGGAATCCTGGAGATGACACTCTTCTGTTTTGTCAACTTGGTATTGTTTGCACTACGAGGACTGACTCTCATTTGTGACGGGTTTCTGCTTAGGTAGGCCGGAATTTTGATTCCTGGCGAAGTAGATACTTTAATGACATGTTAATGGACTAATAAAAATGGCTTTTTCTGGGTGTGTGGTTTTTTGAAGATCTCTTCAAAGTTGTCTAGTGTTTGCAACTGGCTACATGAAGCCAAGTTCCAGCCCACGAGGAAAGCATGCCTTGAAAAGAGGCTTTGATTTTTACTGCAGCCTACACAAAAGGGCCACAAAAAGGCTTCATGTATCAAATCTAGCAACTCTTTGAGAATTGCGGGGTTTTTAATGAAGCATTGCTTTAATCTGGTAGTCAAGGTCTGTTTTAGCATGAGTTCAGGCAGAGTCTTCCAATGTCAGGGCACGATGTATGCTGGTCCTGAAGTCTGAGGGGTCTCGGCGGGAGGGGGGGGGTTGGTTTGCTTATGTGTCAGATTGCAAATCTTGTTGGCACCACGATGCTAAGATCGTTAGTGAAGGCCACTCAATGTACATGTCTGTATAAAATTATTTTTGTACAGCTAATTGGTTTATTTGGCAAATATAACGGAAGACTTCGATTGTGTTTATCTTTTTCTGCATGCTAGGCGCTGCAGTGATTCAGATTCAGTTACTGAGAAGTTAGAGCAGTCTGTGGGTTTATGCAGTTCAGTCGCAAGCAGACGAAAAGAAAGACCAAAAGTATTCCTAAAGCAAACAAAAAAAGGACTAGAATAGAAACCTTGGCCTTTGTGGTGACAATTTAAACTCCAATTTGTGAACAAAGTGATGTATTTCAGCTCAGTGATGTGGCTAGCTGTAAAGAAACTGCGTATGTACACACTTGGTGCCTTCACCCATCTTTTCCATTAAACCCTTTCTCTTGTACCCTACCAAACATAAACGGTTATCACCCTTAAAAAAAACAAAACAGAACACTTAAAACCTTCATGAGTTGCCTAGTAGTAGAAATAAAAACAGACGTTTATCTGCAGTGAAGTATCATTTAAAGTTATGTGCGGAGAATAGGAACGGTAAGCAGAGTCATTCGTAAAGGCAGTTCAGAAGGGGTGGCTTGTGGTATTTGGAGTATTTTCCACAAAAGGCGCCGAACTGTTTGGACGAGACGTGATTTCACAGAACAGATTCAGCAAAGATTTTAATTGTGGTCCATGGCGCTTTGGGGCGTTAGAGCAGCATGTGGTAAATAGCTGATGTTTGCTTTTTTCGTTTTCTTTTTTTTTTTTTTGAGGCTTTTTTATACTTCCAAGCACGTTATTTTTGCTGTGTAGCCTTCTGAAAACTGTCTTTCAGAATGGCAGAATTTTTGCTGTGGAAACCAGCCTGTAAGCTAGCGTGCACGGGGGGCTGTCCTGCTGTCGTCCCATAGAGCTGGAGCAACCCTGCCTCCAACACAGGTTACCAGCTTCACAAGTCAAAAGCTAGGCAGACTTTAAAGCATGAGCAGAGATGTTTCCATTACTTAGATGCATCAAATTTGACGTGCTTTGTGGCCTTTTCTATTTTTCAACGGTATGCAATAACTGTAGTTTCATTTTATGTCGAGATCTTTATTCCTCTTTCCTCCAAAGCCTCATTGTTCTTTGCTTCTTGCTTATATCTTAAAACAAACGAACCTGTGATGCCTTTAATGATTATGCTGCATATCTCTGTGATTAAAGATGGTCCATGCAGAAGTAAATATTAAGTAAAGTCCTTTCTACGTCATCAGCCTGCTGGCCCGTGTTTACCTTCTGTCAGAAAATAAAATGAATGTATCCTGGAATCTAGCTGCCTGTTTGTACAAGCACAAATGATTAACCTGGAATATCAAAGGGAAGGCCAAAAATGGCTGAAAGGTGTATTTGCTAGCATCGTTCAGTGTGACCTTCCCCCCCTTTCCTAAGGAAGATGTGGATGTACTGCTGGTTTATCTTGTCTTCAGAATTAACTGGAGTACTAAATTGAAGGCCATCCATCGTTAGCTCAATCCTATCCGAGCGTAAAAGTCCTTAATTTGAGCAAGGAAGCTGCTCTTTACCTCGCAAAGTGCGAGTGAATGCAGTCCCGGGTGCAAACTTGCCTGCTGCTTTGCATTGGTACAGGCTGGGACCCATGCAATATTTTCATCACCTTTTTTTCTTTCCCTTTTTTCCTCTTCCCCCTCCCCTTCCCC
>VZTL01063098.1:18708-30013 GCA_013400535.1 Scopus umbretta
AAACACAACTACCCCGTTTTTACACTGCGCAGCTGAAAACAGCTGCAGCATCTGAGCCCTGTGCTGCGGGATGGGGCATGTTGCACGTGAGTAAGCGCGGCGCGGATGCAGAGAGCAACGCGAGGACTCTTGCAGACTAGCAGCCATCCTTTGAGCGCTGACCGTTGGGGAGGAGGAACTTGCACGCGACGGCTTTGATTTCGTAGGCTGGGTCTGTTGACTCGGGGATGTTTGAAATGGTTTCGCACCCGGGCTGTCTTTTCTCTGCCTCCTTTCTGAAAAAGCTGGTCTTGCTGCAGAGATAGGTGTCTCAGTGATGAAAAAATAAAAAGCAGCAGCTTTCTGATGCAATTCTCGGCCGGGTTGTTCAGGCGTTGGTGCCACTCTGTGCGTTCCGTACTACACCCGTCTGTAGCTTGCTCCTGCGGCACCTCCTGAACCGCCGCAGATGATTCATTTCTGCTTTGGAAGCAGGGTGGACAACCGGGGGCTGGCAGAGGAACCACTCAACTCGCTCAAGTTACATCTGCGTTGAAGACATCCCCAGGGTGAATACTGACTTTGTATAAGGCTCGTCCTTTCTTCACCTCCTGCCAAATACGCTTTCACACTAGTCCCTTACCCAGCTGGCTAATTGGGCCTTTGAAATTATCTCAGTAATGTCAGGTACTTAAAAAAACATTCCCATCCCTTTATAAATATTATAATCTAGATGTAAAGACATTGTTTCAGTGTTGTTTGGGATCTGTTGTATTAAAAAAAAAAAAAAATAGTTCTTCAGAGCTGTGCAACAATCCAGAGCGGAGTATAAACAAATACTATGTCAAGCTGAAACAAGTCGGTTGACTTTGAGAAGGCAGAATGTAAATGCCCAAGTCAGGAGAATTAGTACCTTTTGTAACGTTGCAACAAACGCAGGGAGATTGCTCCTGCTGACAAGCCCTAAACCTTTCTTGTTTAAAAGAAAGAAAAATGAAAAGAAAAAGCTCTTTGGAAAGATGGAAAGTAGGCAAAGATGGGTTTTTGTGCCAAGCGCGTCTCAGGTGCCTGGTTTGCAGATAAGTATCCATCCCATTCTCCTACACCGCCTCTGATGCAGGGATAAAATTAATAACTTTTTAAAGCCTTTGTAGCTAAATCTGCCCAAGTTCACGGGTTTTGGGCTTGAAGTAGCAGCAGTTAGATCCTGCTAGCAGTCTTGATGAAGTCCCGTTGGAGGCAATGTATTTAAGAAGAAAATCTGGCGTATGGGCAGCTTTGCGGAGCAGGGAGGGGCTGTCTGCTCCGCCGCTGGCATGGTTTCACGTCCAAGTCTCCCGTTGCTGACCTTTGTCACCTGTTTCTTTACTGGAATTTAGAAATCTATGGCTTTTAAGTGATAGGGCACTTGAAAATATTTTTTTGCTCTAGTGCATTTAGTATGCAAATGGTGGAACAGAGCCAATGGTCCATCTCGGGCAGCCTGATTCTGGAGATTGCTCCATAAAGGTTTATTTTGGCTATTAGCTGTTGTGCCAATATTTTTCTTACGAGAAAGAGTAATGGTTTTTGCAACCTAAAATTGAGGGTTTCACAGGCTGCAACTGGAAAATTGGCAGCCGTGCTCCTCTGCTGTAGCCTGAAAGCCTGTGGCAGAGGGAAAAGAGTTAAATGAAAAAATATAATTTTTGTAATAGCTTTAGAAACTTACGCTCCTAGTTAGCTCTAGAAAGCACACCTGAAATAGGGAATAAAGGTAATAATTATATAGTCAGACTATGTGCAGAGAGTTACAGATGGCAGACTTTTCCAGCTCAATAATGTATTCTTAAAATTGGGGATGGGGAAGTAAAATGAGTTATTTGCTTTTTTTTTTAAATTTTTTTTTTTAAAAAAGCTCCACCACTCACAGGAACTTTAAAATTCCTTTTGGCTAGTACTAGAACATACAAGTTCTGATTTTACCTGTACTTATTCCCTGTTTTTCTGGTAGTTTTTCCTCTGAAGTACTTGCAACAGGAAGAGGAAATTAAAGGTTTCTCTGTCATGCTTCCACAGAACAGCGGATGGTGATTCTGTAATCCTGTTTTGTTTCAAATTGCATTGCCATAGTCCTCCAGACTTTTTCATTTTTTAGTCTGTTGTTAACAAAAAAATACGAGAGAAGCTTTCTCTGATTATGCAGTTTGCCAGTGTAAGAAATAAGTAATTTCTAATCCATTCTAAAAATAGTTTCCTAGTGTGGCTGCTTTAATTACTACTAAGACAGAGGATATGTGTATCTTTTTTTTTCTTTTTCTCCCATGAACACCTAGGTTAAATAGTGAACTTCTTTGGTCTGTTTGCTTGATATGTGAGGTGAAGCTGTTTTTATTCTGCTAGTTACATCAGGTGGGGAACATTGCTCTGGAGTTCTAGTAGAAGTGTAAAAACAAAAAAATAAATATTTGTTCCCATATTTTTGCTACCATTTCTTCACTTTGCCCAACGTGGAGTTGAGGTGAGACTGAGTGTAAGTCAGGAGCAAGGTGAGACAGAGATGAGGAGGGGTCCATACCAGGGGAAATGGCCATTTCAGTATCTTCTGAGCATTCATTCTCGTGCTGAAAGATCAGAACTGGGTGGAAAAGAGACTACCTCAAAAATCGTTAGGTCTTTTATAGTTTTCTTCTTCTCTTGGATCCTAGTTTTAGAGAAGTTAGGGCGCTAGTATTTTCATCTCTGGCTCTGCAGTTATGTTTCCTGGCCTACTGTAAGAGTTTAATGGATACTGAACAATTTGGATTGCTGAGATCGTCCTGAGCAGTTCTTATCAAAAAGCAAAATTAGGCTTGTAGCTGGTAATAGACCTAGTAGAAATGGAGATTGATGCGAGTTTCCTGATCTAATTTTTGCTTAAACTACTGTGCTACTTAGTAGAATTGGAGAGAGGGAAATGATGTCTTATTTGTGGCCCTTTCAAAGGAAAACAATGCAATTTTTTTTTCACTGTATCTTTTTTCCTCCTGAGTGTGACCCTGTCATACTTACCAAAAAACCTTTTTGTATTTTCAAACTGATTACGCTGCTGTAGCACACCTGCCGTGTTTTGTTTTACGATTTATCACGTACCTTTTGTGTGCAAAGAGCAGGAATTTGCACTGTATTTGATGGGACTTAGCATAGAGGTCTCTTCCAGGGGTCCAGAACCGTTCTTGGTTCAGAAACTGTTTAGTCCTTATTCTAAAATAGGTGGCTTCTGAAACAACGCAACAAAATTCTGGTTTAGCATTTGTGTAAGCATGCAGTATAGAAAATGAGGAGGTTTTAACACAAAGGGTCGTTCATTAAATCTTCTGTATATTGTAACAATAGAACAAAAGCAAAGGATTTTTTTTTTCCTCATGTAAATAGGTATTCCAGTCACAGAGAAAGAAAACAATGCTCACATTTAATATTTGGGTGTTTTTTTACTAATGATGATCAGGTAGCATTGTAGCTGGTATCATTGCTGGAAAATTGCTTTGTTTGGGGTTTTTTTTATGGTTTTAAGATTTCTTTATCTGATATTTTGTTTTGCAGTATTATGTGCCAAGAATCTTGCAAAGAAAGATTTCTTCAGTAAGTACGCCCTAATTGTATAACTTTCTGCTCTTGATTAATCAGATTTATTTGTAGATTGTGCATTACCGTCGTGGCTCATCTGTGTATGCCATTTGTTCTGTGGTTCCATTCTTGCAGTAGCATTGCATTACCACATGAGTAGACGTTACCCTGAATTGTGTTTAGGTAGCATAGGCTCTAGGATTGGAAAGACCGAAGGCTTGCAAATTCTAGTTGAAAGTCTGGCTGATGAGACCACAAGCAAGGTTGCTGCTTACAACTCCGTGTGCGGGGTACAAAGAGCATCCCTCTCAAAGACTGCTCCGTTTGTAAAGCGTGCCAGGGGTATGAGTAAAGTACCCCAGTGCTGCAGTCTCAGTATTACCTTAAGGACGGAATAAAAATGCTTATTTATCAGTTTGCATGTGTATATACTGTTAAATTAAGCACTTTTAACCCTTTGTTCTCTAAAAACTTTCACAATTTATGGCAGGTATCAATCTGTATGACAGAAGTACGTTACCTAATTAGGAACCCAGCTCTCTATTTTGGATTTACTAAAATAGGTTTAGGACGATGGCAACTTTCCTTTCTTGCAGGGGTGGCAGGGGCGGGGGGAGCAGAAGCTCATGATAGCATTACCTTGGAAGAAACAAAACAACAAATACTGTGTTTAATAGCACCTTTTCCTTTCCACAGGACTTCCTGACCCGTTTGCAAAAATAGTTGTTGATGGGTCGGGTCAGTGCCATTCAACTGACACTGTGAAGAACACACTGGACCCCAAATGGAACCAGCATTACGATCTGTGAGTTGTTTGTAAGGTCATAAGTAAACAATGTTCCAGAGATTTCTCTAGTAAATGGAATGCAAGGGTTGGCACTGCAACTTCATTTTGCGTTAGCAAGAAGAGTCAAATTTGCTGAGGAGGACTGATTTTTTTGCAACAAGAAATTACCTGTTAATAAAGGAGTGGTACTTTGCTTTTAGGTGTTTGAATTTGGAAATATTTGTGTGTCGGGTACACAGTGTGACTGCTTAGAGTAAGCTCTACTGGAGCAGTGCAGTCCAGCTTTTACAAAAGATTGCCCTCGTTGTAGTGATTTATTTTCCTCACATTATTAGAAACATAAATTTTAAAGTTTCGCGTGTTAATCAGCTTGTTGCATAGCTTTTAATGAGGCTGTCTGTAGTTAAATTCATGCTGCAGCAATATCAATTTAATATCCTCTGTGAAATCATAGTGCAGTAATTCATTAATAACACCATTTGAGGCTTAAGCACTTCTGTATTTATAATAAAGCAGTATGACCAATGTACTAAAATGTATCAGAATTTGTACGAAATAACACATAATTGCTGTGGAGTAAAAAGAGGGGTTTGGTTTTTTTTCTAAAATTACTCTTCTAATATGTATTTTTCTAGATATGTCGGGAAGACAGATTCCATAACCATCAGTGTATGGAACCATAAAAAAATCCACAAGAAACAGGGAGCTGGCTTCCTGGGGTGTGTCCGACTCCTCTCCAATGCCATCAGCAGGCTAAAAGATACTGGATGTAAGAGCAATTCCTACCTGGTGCAGCCAGGAACCGTCAGTGCCTTGTGTCTGACTAGTGAATAGTATTCCCACCCCCGCAGTGTTTTGTTGATCTTTCCTATTCTCGTTTGCAGACCAGCGTTTGGATCTATGCAAACTAAATCCCACAGATACCGATGCTGTACGAGGCCAAATAGTGGGTAAGAATACTCTCGGCTAAACTTTCATTTTCTTAGGTAAATACACTATATGGACAAATGTTGTATTAAAAAAGAAACCTGTAGTTAGTCATTATTGCTTCCGTGCCTTTTCTGTGTCATTTCTTCTGACTCGAATGGGATTAAATTACATAACCTGCAAACTTTTGTTGTACTCCTACGTAGGAGTTTGTTTTCTCTCAGTAGGTAATGGGAAACAGTATTAAAAAGAGAGAATGCATCTGGCAGGGTTTCCAGTGCGGCTCTGGAAGGGTCAGTGTTGCTGTGAAACTGATTGCATTTGGACCAAGGTGACAGGCAAAGAGGATCTCATGTAGAAAAGAGGATCTGGAGGAGTTAAAAGAAATTTTGCAAATTGCTGGTTTAATACCTTTGATTTGCGTTAACCCATTTCCAAACTTCAACAAGACAGTGCTGGCTTTACAGCTAATTTACCCCATCTTCCCATGTTTTGCTGTCCCCCAGCCCAAGCTTTTCATTGGTATATAAATGTATTTGGCAAAACCCAAATTCTCACTGTAATGATGACATCTAGTGGTGAGTAATTTCTTTCCAGCTTACCTTTCTGTGTCCTCATGAAACCCAGATGTAGAACCTGACATTTGATACTTACAGAAATAGACTCAGCTTAAGTTTTGATGTGGTGATGCCTCTGGTTTCTCCTCTCCATTTAAAAAAAAAAAAAAATCAGTAATGCTTTAGGGTGATAAAAGGAGTTTTGGTAAGTGGTGTGCTCTTGTGTGTAGGATATAGCTTTCCTTAATATTTTACCTTGTATAGATGTGGGTTGTTTGGCTTTACATTGTTTTTAAGGGAACAGTTGTTTGTTTATTATTAACTTGTGTTTGTTTTTTTTTTTATTTCAGTCAGTTTACAGACACGGGACAGAATAGGCACAGGAGGTTCTGTAGTAGACTGTAGAGGGCTTTTGGAGAATGAAGGGTAAGGGTTGTTTTCTTTACATTTAATTAGAAAATCTGTTTATATGTGGAAAGAGTGTAATGAACACTAGAAATATTAAAAATCAGTGTGACTAATACATTTTCTAGGAGCATGCATTGGGTAGTAAGCTTACTTGAAGAAAATAAGCTAAACTGGGTAGGAGTTGGTATTTTTTTGTTACTAGTGCTTCTGGCACTTCCATGAGAAATTTGGGGTATAAAAACATAAAGAAAGTGGCATATATCGGGTTAAAAGTCACAGTACTCGACGTAATGGAGCGAGAGAGAGAAACAGTTATTTCTGCATTCAATTCTTTGTGATGGAAACTCTTGAAGTTTCCCCATTTTCAGAACGGTTTATGAAGATTCTGGACCGGGAAGGCCGCTGAGCTGCTTCATGGAGGAACCAGCGCCGTATACGGACACTACAGGGGCTGCGGGCGGAGGCAACTGTCGCTTCGTGGAGTCCCCCAGTCAAGATCAGAGGCTTCAGGCGCAGCGGCTTCGGACTCCTGAAGTCAGAGGTCACGTACAGACACCTCAGAACAGACCGCACGGTCACCAGTCGCCTGACCTACCAGAAGGCTACGGTAAGGGTTGTCCAGAGCTATAAAACTGAATATTTTTTTTTTCAAAAGAATTCAGAGAAAAAGTCTCCCATTTTAATATAGGGATGTGGTTTACCTGTTAGAACATGCAGCATCCACATGCCATCTAACGGTCTGCATTTTGGAAAGGAAGTAAGCAGTGCAGATGGGAGTTTGAGATTGGCTAATTAGCAGTTGGCTACGCCAGGATACACTGAGGAGTTGATGGTAAATTAAACATGAGTTTGTGGTATGATGCTGTTAGAGAAAATTCACTGCTAATCTTGGCTGTGTATCTAGGGAGAACGAATGTAAAGAGCTCTTTAAACTAGAGCAGTAATGCTATTTTTTCCTTCCCCGTTGGCATGTTGTGTAGGTTTGAGCCCACATTTGAGAAAAGATCAGGAAAATATAAAAGCAACAAAGAAGCCAGTAGTACAGAAGATTAGGGAGGATAAGATTAAGGAGAAATTAAGTCTCAGAAAAGAGCACAACAAATCTAGGAGTAAAGAAATCTAGTCTGGGGGTTTTGGGTTGTCTCAAAATCTAAAAATAAAAATACAAACTAAAAGATGTTGGTGTGTGGATTTGAGAGTTTCAAAAAGAATATTGAAATGTGTAGTCGAAGGAAACTTGTGAAGGACAAGACCGTCCATGCTGCAAGAGATCAGGGGGATGGCTCAAGTACTTTCCCCTAGATCTGACAGAAAGATAAAACTCTGATGGCTTTAAACAAACTGTTTATTCAGATTTTTTCAGATTTGTGATTTAGAATAATCTTTCTTCCTCTTTCGTAGAACAAAGAACAACGGTACAGGGACAGGTTTATTTTTTGCACACACAGACTGGAGTTAGCACATGGCATGACCCTAGGATACCAAGGTATGTATTTATAGTTACAAAGTCAGGGTTTTTGGGGAGGGTGTGTGTGTGTATGGCAGTAAGCTGGATCTTTAAGAGCAAAAATCTATGAAATGGCCTGTCTAAATTTAAAGGGGGAGCTATGAGCAGAGGAATAATTTTGGATCTTTCTAGTTACCTTTTCACCAAACATTAAGGATTGCTCTTTTTGAAAGAAAGAATTACCTACTTGTGGATCATGTAAAACAAAAGGGAAAAAAAATACTTAGCCCTTCAGGAATTCCCATTTGACAAATTCTTCCTAAAATGTTGATGTGACACTGTTTTTTGGTGAAACTACAGATTTCTGATTCTTACCAAAAATTATTTTTTTTTTGTATGAAAACATTTTGGACTGCAAATTGAAGAAAAAAGTGACTATTTTCTTAAAGCCATTGTTTCTTGAGTATTGAACTTGTAACTTTTGCTCTAGTAGTCACTTATGTGTAACTGAAGCAGAGATTACTTGTCATCTTTAAACTTGAAGTGGTGTTGAGGTGTTTTATGCTTTAGACCAATGCTTTGCAGCTAGAAAATTCGAATCCTCTGCATGATTGACTTGGTAAAGCCTCTTTAAACCTTAACCTGCAGTTAATCCAGGGTTTTGTGACGAAGGTCTGGCGCTCTTCCTTGAGGAGCTCTGAACCTGGGCTGTTTTGCTGGAGCACCTGCACACCAGATGAAAGAGTGAAACACAAAGTTTGTAACTGCTGCGCTGGCTGGATAATACATGAATGGGATACAGGATATTAGAAAAATGATATAAAGTAGTGTAGGCAAAAGCGTTGATAAAACCAGAGTGTATGGAAGGATATGAAAAATAAAGTTGAGAGAGAAAATAGCTGATGTTAGATTAGCTGGTATCATTGGAAGAAGAAATGACAACGCTTATTCTTCATATCACTCATATCAGGCTTCTGTGCCCAAAGCCCTGTCTTTTCTTCTGGTGATGCTGGTTTCCCTAATGAAGGATATCGCTTCTTCTCTCAACAAATCTTAGAGCCAGGTTTTCAGGCCCAGCAATGTAAGTGGACACAACAGTGTCTTGCGAGCCACAGGTCACTCTTGCTTTCCCTAAAGGTGCTTTTCATGCTACCAACTTGCAGTGCAAAAACCTAACCTTGGCACTCAGCACAGACGTAGGTTAAAACTTGATGTAATCAGATCTCGACAGTACTTTCAGATGCACAGCTGATTGAAACAAATGGTTACAGCCATAATCTTCTTAAAGGAGCCTAACAAGGGCTTGTCTGTCTGCCTGTATCCCCTGCTGGCTTGTGCTCACTCTGACAGTAATGAAGCCTTTGGTGTACAAAGTGTTTTCTACCTTTCTAAAGCCTCTCAGTTTACTCATTTATACTGATGTTGCCTCATTTATACTGACGTTGCATGGTTAGATTTAAGTAAGGAGATATGTAGAGTGGTGACTTCAGTCTTGGGTAATAGATGAATCCATGCCAGCTGTCTACAGAATACTTTACTTAACAATAGCTTTTCTGACTGAAAATAATCTTCGGGTTTCCCTCCTTCCTTTTCTTGCTAATCTTAGTGTTTTCCTCCATTAGATGGCTGGGACCTTAAGTGTTTTCAATTTTCTAGGTGTAAATACATCCTACATACTACATGAAAGCGAGTGACTACCTTTAGCAGCACTTAAAACGATACCCAAAATTTATCTAGGATGAAAAGCATTAATGTGTTGGTAAAGCCTTACTCTCAGTGATTTATGAGTCAAATAGTTGGTATTCTAACCTTGTCTAATTCAGGAGATGATTTTTTTTTTTTAAGGTGATCTGAGTATTTCGCTGCCTTAGCCTCTTAACTTACTGGGTGTTTGGAGACAGTGGCTAGTGCAGAGGCCTTTAGTTAATTGTTTGGTTTTCTGCACGTGGGTTACATTAGTGTTAATGGAATTTTTCTGTTAATTTTTTTGCTATGAAAACATGTCTCTCTTTCCTGACACAGGCCTCAGAAGCCCTGTCATCATCTAAATGATGATGTTGCATATTGAAGTTACTTTTAAGCTGTATGGCTTTGTTACTTTCAAAGCCAGAAGGTGTTTTGCTGATTTACCTTTCTATTCCTGTACTTCCTATTCCATGCATAGGGAGCTGCACGGCTTAGATTGAGGATTCTAAAAAGGCAGCATTAAAATAGCTATTCTGTCCTTCCTAAGACTTGCATAGCCGAGAATCACTGAGCACCAAATCCATTCCCACCTCTCCCCTGAATGTAAATTGGTTTCATCTTAGCTTCAGAAGTGCTTTAACATTTTATTTGCTTTTCTCCTTAGAGACCTTAACAGTGTGAATTGTGATGAACTAGGACCTTTGCCTCCAGGCTGGGAAGTTAGAAGTACAGTTTCAGGAAGAATATATTTTGTAGATCATAACAACAGAACCACGCAATTCACAGACCCACGACTACATCACATCATGAAGTAAGAACCATGCCTGATAAATAATTCATGTCAAGTTTGGATTCTTAAACCTTTTGGTTTTGTCCAATTTTAACTACAGTCTGGCAGCGGTGAGGGGCTGAAAAACTGCGTGATAACAGTATCAGGGAACAGATGCAACCAATGCTCTAGTCGGGTCTGAGCATTGTTTCTCAGTGCTGGTTTTATCTAAGCTTTTTGCAGAGACTCTTCAAAAATGGTTTTACTATGCTTTGCAGTTCTTGGGTTTAAGGGAGGGCTTGCTTATTTTGGCACAACACTGATCTGTTTAAGCTGGTGTGACAAAGTCACACCAAGCTGTGCTGGAGCAAATAAGCAGTTCAGGAAAGGCTGGGGTGTGGGTAGAGGGTCTGCCAGGCGGTTCCACAGCAGTCAGCCTGTGCCTCTCTGGATTAGCAGTTCTAGCTCTGTGCTAGCTATGCTAGACCTGAGCTGGCTTCGTGCTCCCGTGAGCTCCAGACAACAGGCATATAAAGCTAGCTGGAGTCTGGTTGCCTGGTGCTCAGGTTTAGCAGGATTTAATGAGCTCAAGCTCTGCATCATGCAAAGGCAGCTGAACTGTTACAGAAGTGACCCTGGAAGCAGCCCAGCAGTGCTTGTTGTGCCCGAGATCAGGCTTTTTCCTGGATCCGGGCTCTCTGTGCTTGAAGCCAGCGGGGGAATCTCTGTATCTAGCAAATCATTGCTCCACAACCCAAATAAAGCACTGATAGATAGGGATAGTTGAACGTATGAAGCTGCAACTATTTGGGGCAAGTACATCTTTGTCTTTTAATAACCATAGATGCAGTACTTTTACTGTGTCAAGAATCCCCAGCTTTAGTTTGCATGGAGCTGGAATAAAATTCATTGCGGTCGTTAGATAATTCTATTTATAAAGCTGTTGTTTGTTCCATTAGAGGTCTCTTTTTGTGCTACACTCTTGAAAGTCGTCACTATATGGGAGAAACACCACACAATCTTTTTAATTACTGTTCAGTCAGCATTTGGTGATGTCGTGGTTCAACCGCAGTTGGCAACTGAGCACCACGCAGCCACTCGCTCACCCTGCCCCTCCCCAGTGGGATGAGGGAGAGAATCGGGGGGGGGCGGGGGCAGGA
>VZTL01063098.1:30596-41576 GCA_013400535.1 Scopus umbretta
TTTTTTTTTTTTTGACTGTAAAGTTGTCCTTCAAGTGACCTGTGGCTGATACAATTCCCTTTCAAACTATCTGTTAATGGTGTATTTATGTAATGTGTGATCTAGTGTATAGGTGGTCGTCGCAGGTTCAGTCTTTGTTTGGTGGTAGATTGGAAAGTGGAAGCATGTGATTTAACAGTTGTCCCACAGCCCTCCTGGTGTCAAAGGCTCCTACTAAATGATTTGGTTTGCCTTGGATGTGGGAATGTTACTGGAATTAATGCCACATTGCGGTGTTTCTCTTTCCACTCTTCCCAATACGTACTCTGTTTTCATCGCCATTACCCGGGCTCCGCTTTTGTAAGTGAAAGTGTGATCAGCTCAAATTGTGAAATCTTTCAAGAAACGTATAGACTCTGAAGTAAAATCCAAATCACAGTAGAGGTTCTGTTAAATACACCTGTCTGATTGCCAGGAAAAGGTTTGCAAGACAACAGGGGTTCCTTTTCGTTATGTCTCAGCCACATTCAGGAGAGTCCTCTGATCTGTTGTAACAGGAGTGGAGATGAACTAATCCTAAACAAAGGCTACACCACCCACTTAGGTGTCTTTCAGTAATCCATCGCTGGACAAAGGAAAGAAGTTGGAATACTCTGAGCTGCCTTAGCTGAGGCAACCTTGAGTGTCACCGCTGTTGACATCCTATTGCCCTGATGGCTTTCATAATTGCCCATTTGCTGCAACGCTCTTTCGGATCAGTACTGCTCCACTTCTAAGCATTAAAGTTGATAGTTCTCTCCGAATGTTTTGGACCTGGGGTGGGTGTCCAGATTTAATAATAAAGGGGTATTTGTCGTGGTGAGTTGGGAGGTCAGAAATAGCTTTAGTTCCATTCTGGTCCTTGTATGTTACTGAGGTGAGAGAGTTTACCTAAGCCCTCCTCTTCTAATGCGTTTGGTCTGTCTGCCCTTTCTGGGCTCTCTGCTTTCAGCAGAGATTCTCTAGTCATCAAGCATTTGCAGAAAAACAGCTTTTCGAAAGACCTCCAGTGATTGAGCTGATTTTAAACAACAGATAATATTTCTTTATGCTGTACGGGTTGCAAAGGAGCAGATCTCTTAGTCTCCAAATATCTGAACTCTGTACAAAGTCAAGATTTTTTTTTTTGGAAGTGAGTCTTGTTCTGACTCAGTTTGTTGATGGCATTGTCTAACAGCTTGCTATAGCTTCTTTAATTGATGTTAGTCCCTTCAGCGCTTCTAAACTAAAACAAGTCTGCCTGTGAATCGAGTAAGACACTTTATGGGTTTTTAAGCATACCTTTTTGGTCTGTAAATGGAGGGCAATACAAGGTGATCTGATTTTGAAATCAGCATTTCATAACTGCTGACTAGTTTCATGATTCACAATAATTGTATTCTATGAAACTTAAGTGGAAGTTGCACCCTTCTAAATTACCACTTTTTTTTCTTTTTTGGGGCAGAGAATGGTTGTATTTACTGTGCCATGAAATGTTGAATCCTTATTATGGACTCTTCCAGTACTCCACAGATAATATTTACATGCTGCAAATCAATCCAGACTCTTCTATCAATCCTGTAAGTATTATCTTCTGAGTGACATACCTACTTCAACAGAGGTCCTCTGCAGTTTTTTGTTGTAGCGGTTCTTCCGTGACAGGAGCGTAAACTGAAAAGTAAAGCAGAATAAGACTGTGTTAATGAGTCTTACGTTGATGTAGTATGAAGCAGAGGGGTTTTGTTCAGAAATGAACAAAAGGAGGTATCCTTTGATAGGTATCCAATTTCTTTGATACTCCTCGGTACTGACTGGGGTGCGTGATGATTCTGAGAAGATGCACGTAGGTGAAATTCATCTTCACTGTGAATGCAGGCGGTTGTGTAAACAGCACTGCATCCTAAGCACTGTTCACCCCATGTCTGAAGGGGCTGGAATGCCTTGCTTGCCCTTTCTCAGTAAGCTGCTGTGCTTGCTTTGTTTCCCCTCACTGGAGGAATTGTATGGATGCAGACCCTAGAAGGAGCAGCAACTCTGTATTAGTACAGGGGAATTTTTTCCTGACATGACATTTTCTGACATTTGCTCTGTAAGGTGGGGGAGATAGATTGGAAGAATCTCAACCACAGAACTTACGCCTCAGTTTTCAAAAGTCAATATAAGCAGCATGAAAGACACAAAGGAAACAAGCACGTGGCCTGCTTCCTCCAGAGCAAAAAGATTTTGATGGTTAAACAAAGAAAAAACTAATTTGTTTGGGACTGTCGTATCTTAGATTCTGGGGATTTCATGGGGATTTTCTTTTTCCAAGT
Organism: Scopus umbretta; assembly: GCA_013400535.1. Lineage (NCBI taxonomy): Eukaryota > Metazoa > Chordata > Aves > Pelecaniformes > Scopidae > Scopus > Scopus umbretta. Next base: position 32,906 of record VZTL01063098.1, read on the forward strand.
TTTGCCCTTTGAGAGCCCCAGAGGACTTGTATCCAATTTATTAGTCAGGTAATGCACAGAGACTTGTTTGAGGCATTTAATCATTAAACAGTTCTGTTCTTGGTTAGGTTATGAGGAAAAATGGTGGCTCCCCTTGCCCAGAGGGTTGCAGGTGACTTGCGCTGAACGTACAACTGATGGCGCAGACATAACCACAAGATGTCAGTGTCTTCCCGCTGCCTTATTTTTCTCTCCTCTCTCCCTGCAGGACCATTTGTCTTATTTCCATTTTGTTGGTCGGATAATGGGTTTGGCTGTGTTCCATGGACACTATATCAATGGTGGTTTCACAGTTCCCTTTTACAAACAGCTTCTGGGGAAGCCCATTCAGCTCTCCGATCTGGAATCTGTTGACCCAGAGCTACACAAAAGTTTAGTCTGGATCTTGTAAGTACTGTATTTACATAGCTGTAGAGAAGATGGGGTCGAGTCTGTTGGCAATAGTGAGATACACTTTATAGAAAATGTTTGCAAAAGTCTTGTCAGGGGAAGATCTGTACAAAATTATTAAACTGCTGTTTCTGTGTCAGAAAGCTCAAGATGCTCAAGGAGAAGTTCTTACTGCAAACTCTGTGTTAGCTCTCCTCGCAGCAAAGCAAATACTAAATTATTAAACGTTGCATGGGTGCTGTAGAATATCACAGTATCAAAATCGAAATTCGGGACAGAGTTCCGAGGGAAAGTACAGCCTTGTTCAGGAGAAAACCAATTTTGATTAAAAAGGAAATAACTTGAATTAATTTGGGCTTCTGCACAGTTACCATTCAGAACAAGATCCACCATTTGGTGTAGCTTTGGGACTCTTCGACTCTGCTTTCTATTTAAAGTTATTGATGTCATTGAAATTCACTGCATGCTGTCTTTTCTGTCCTTCACGCTGATACATGACAGCAGATCAGTTTATTGCTCTGTGTGTATGTATATAAAAATAGAATGCCTATATGTGTGTGTGCATTTGTGTAGATAGGGTTTAATTCATTATTGTGAATACTACTAGAATTAGATGGATGACCCGTATCTGGTCAGGCTCTTCAACATGCATTAAGCTATTCAGAAATTGGTGATTATGGCAATATTTCTCTAGTGGTGTGCAATGCAGATGGCTAGTTACTAGGTCTATCCTGAAGACTAACTAATTGTTCAAATAACAAACTGTCAGCATCGCCACTAAGAGTTATCAAAATTATGAGGCTTACCTTTTATCTTTCCATTGCCAGAGAGAACGATATCACCCCGGTTCTGGACCATACTTTTTGTGTGGAACACAATGCTTTTGGGCGGATTTTACAGCATGAACTCAAACCAAATGGCAGGAATATTCCAGTGACAGAAGAGAACAAGAAAGAATATGTCAGGTATTGCAGAACAAAAATATGTCCTGCAAATGTAGTGGAAAGAAGGTAGTAAACAGATTTATTTTTTTTTTTATATATAGTGGAACTAATAAAACACGTATTTTGGGGGGAAATACCCGAGTCATTTATGACATGAGGGTTTTCACACAGTGACCTATTGTAAGACCTGGAAAGATGAAACTGCGAATTGTACTTTGGTTTTTCTGTTGATGGGGCAGTAATTGTTGATGGAAAGGAACTGATAAGCACTTCTTTCATAATACAAAATGTGTGTATTAAAACAAGATCCTCTGTAAAATGAGCATTTTCCAGCTCTGCTATGAAAAGCCCAGTCCTATCTAGTTCGTCATTCCTGACTTTCTCTTTTTGCCTCCAGGTTGTATGTGAACTGGCGATTTATGAGAGGAATAGAGGCACAGTTTCTGGCTCTGCAGAAAGGTTTTAATGAACTTATTCCTCAACATCTCCTTAAGCCTTTCGACCAGAAGGAACTTGAGGTATATGTTTGATCCGCCTGGAATATTGTTTTGTAACTTGTTTGATTCACAAACAAGCACTGATTTAAAAAAAAAAAAAACCTAAACAAACAAACAAAAAAACAAACCCACAAAATTTATTCCAATTACGTACCAGAAAGCTGTGTATTTGTTTAACCAAATCCTTTTTGGCTTATTCTAGACATCCTTTGGGTTAATACTGAGAGGGCTACTTAAACAGGGAATGAGAAATACACCATGTTATCTAATCAAGGACTAATGCTGAAAGCATGTGGTCTGAGCAGGGAGGGAGTACTGCAAGTTTGAGGAATTGTTGGCAAGACCTAACCTGTTATCTACCCCAGGACTTGTTTCCTTCAGTAACTGTTTTCATGAATGGCTGTTCCTATATTCACGCAGGGCATGGTTTACAGGGACTAAAATAGAAATACAGAGCATATAGAAAAGAAATTAATTTCCCTTCTCATTTAATCCCTGAGATGCAGAATGCTACCTCTTAAAATAATGCCTGTTAGAACAATTTTTCCTCTGTTTTTGCCTTTTAAAAAAATCAGGCAACCTGTGGAATATGAACCATTTGTGGTATTGGAAGCACTAGCTTCGTGCTAGTCGTTTGTGCATACTGATTAATCCCATGAAGTTATTGCATTCCATTTGCTAGCTGCTTGAAAAAGCAGATTAAAAATCCATTAAATACTTCAATACTGTCTGCATCACAACAGTCACAACTGTCCTAATAATGTAAATGAGTGTAAGTGGATGCTGTCTTGATGGCAGAAAAAGACAGCTGCTAAATGGTAGCTCTCAGAAATGTCATCCTCAATATGGAGTATTATGGGAAATTTAGAATATGGCACACACTTTGTTTTGAGGGATGAAGTTTCCTCTGTGCCATTTGTTTGTCGTTGCCAGGGGAGGTGGTTAGATTCATGGTCGGCAGTGACTTCCTTTTACAGTATTTTGCAACCTGGTGTCATCTGGAAAAGAGACTGAAGTAATACGTGTGGTCTGTGTTAGAGCCTCTCGTAGATGACATCAGAAAACAAACGCGAAGTTTCTGTAGTTTGCGGAACAACAAACCAACTGGGATGTTACCTTAAACCGAGCAGGATTCTGTAGTGGGCATTGGCACCTCCGGGACAAACGTGGAGCGCAGTTAGATGGCATGCCTTCTTCCAAGTCTGTGCTGAACCCTCACAAAGATACGCTGTACTTTTTACGTAGGACAGATTTAACAAAGCAGGTCTTGAATGGGCTTCTGACTCTGGTTTGTTGTGAAAATTCCATTTCTGGTAAGCGTACTCCTTGGCCAGTTTCGTTGTAGTTTAACTGGAGAGATTTACTGCCTGTTCCAAACTGTTCTGGAGCGTTACCGTGCACCAAAAAGGTGGTTTGAGCATGTCAAGAATGCTAGGCTTCGTGAAATTGTTGGATGTACATTTTCATAGCTGCACACCTGAAATGGCTCTGAATGTTAAAGCGTTTTCTAATCCTTTAACAGCTCATCATAGGAGGCCTGGATAAGATAGACCTGAATGACTGGAAGTCAAACACACGTCTAAAGCACTGCATGGCAGATAGCAATATTGTGAAGTGGTTCTGGCAAGCAGTGGAAACATTTGATGAAGAAAGAAGGGCAAGGCTGCTGCAGTTTGTGACGGGTTCGACGCGTGTCCCACTTCAAGGTTTCAAGGCTTTACAAGGTGACTGATGCGGAGGCCAAGTTAATCTGTGGTGGGAGGCAGAGATTAAAATCATGTGGTATTTACTAGCCCCTTGTAGAATATCAGCGTATTGCTGGATAACTCAAGCACTTACAAACGTAGATCCCAAGAGCAGTTTTTCATTTGTCAGCAGCTCTGCTGATGGCAAACACTTTACCCGTTGCTGATAGTGATACAAGCTGGTCAATCTGTCATTGTGTAGCACTTTGACTGGTGTCAGTATTAGCTTATCAGTCTCCTACAACTCTGTGGACTGTAAAAGTAATTGCGTGCAAGCACGCACGTGACTATAGAGCTGACTGAACAACTTTTTCACATGAAAATTGTATTCCCTTCATTGTTTGGCAACAGATCATTAGACTTGAAAGCAAGCTCCTGAAAATTGCAGGTTTTGCCATCAGAAAAGGTGCCAGTGTCCTAGGCTGTTGCGATTCTCCTGGTAGCGTTCCATCTATTGGCTCTCAGTAAACTTACATTCAAAATTAAAATACATAGTTCTCTTTTACAAGGCAAACCTTCTTGCACTTAAGTCTCTTCACTTTTGAAGGTGCAACTTTAACATAAAATTTAGCAGCTTTCCAAAATACTAGTCTGCAAATTCGTTGTCATGAACAGTCCTAACGCTTCTGCCATCCCTTCATCAGCCGCAAATCTGATCTACAGATTTAGCCTGTGACATACTTACATTTGCAGCTGGAACTGTAATTTTCTCTCTTGCCTTTTTAGAGGCAAATCTGTGTGCATGAGTGATGTTTTGTTGAAGTGCATTAACTAGAATGTCTGTCTGTAAGGTTCTACAGGCGCTGCAGGACCCAGACTGTTTACCATCCATTTAATAGATGCAAACACAGACAACCTTCCAAAAGCCCACACTTGGTAAGATGAAAACATTCTGCATGCCAGTGCTCGCTTTCCCTTTGTCTTGGTTTGAAGGAGTCATCTCTGTTGGTCCCAGCTATGGATTTGCCATGTGATATGCATAAATGAATCTAAGTGTGCTCTGCTAGCTTGGAAATACCTGTACTCTGCAGCCTGCAAAATAATTGTCTTCTCTTCTTATACCTTGACTTGTCTTCTATGCTGTCTGGGGTTTTCGTTTATCCCAGAGTCGATTATTCTGGATAGTGAGATGTTTGCAAGTTTATTTCTACATGTTCAGCAAAAGCGTTCACCGAGAAATGACTCGCAGCAACGAGTCCTCAGCCAGGGTTACAAAGAATAGTTTTCAGATGTAAAAGGTAGGAAGAGTGTGCTATTGGTACAGCGTAAGGCACAGAGCTGCGTTCTTGTGCGGAAGGCTCACCCTGTCGGAGACAGGAAATCATTTCGGCAGAGGTGCAGATTGTCTGCAGGCAGCGCAGGGAGGAGGCCTGCCTGATGGCTTGCTTTATTTGCAAGTCTTCTGCATCTGCCACCTGCCATCCCCTCCCAGACGCTGCCCTATTAAGTCGTGCATTCCTGCTGCAGAAGTACAGTTGCTTTTTATCTTGTCTCCATTGACCACTGAAGTGGCTGAGGTTTTCTTTGATTTTTAGAGATTCTATATGTAGCTGATCTAGATATTTTTTTTCCCCCAAGAAATATTTTAGATTCATATGCTGCAATGTGTTGTTATTTTACCTCTAGCTTTAACCGGATTGACATTCCGCCTTATGAGTCATACGAGAAGCTTTATGAGAAGCTGTTGACAGCTGTGGAAGAGACATGTGGGTTTGCTGTGGAGTGAAAAAGCAACCAAAGGAAACAGATGCTAGCTCATGGACCACCAAATCAAAAGCTAGAAGAAGCTTGCTGTGAACTTCCTGCTAAGCTGTCTGAAGCATCCGAACTCTAGACAACTTAGAGATGGGGCTGTTTCCCTTCCGCTGCTGGTGGATGAGGGTGGGGGTAGGGGCTTTTGTTGGTGGTTTCCAACTCTATTTTCTCCCCTTTGTTACAATAACCCCTTCCCTCTTCTTCCATTCCCCATAAAATGAAATGCAGCCAAGTTCAGCATTTGGCTTTGGTTACACAGGATATTCTGCTAGATTTGTAACACATATTGTGATAAGGTCAGTGACCTGTGGGATTTTTTTTAATAGGAGAATCAAAGTGTAATTAAAAATGAGCTTGATTTGCTGAGGACTTGCAACTAGTAGGTGTACCTGGTTAGTTTGTCTTAAATCAAGCTTGAGCCCTTGTAGAGTCTGGCAGGTGCAGAGTGTCTGACTGGCACTGGAATTTGCATTGCACATTTTAAACACCTGTTTAAAAAGTAAACTTCTAGCAGAAAATACCTCCATATGAACATTTAACTGAAAGGTAAAGAAATCCAAGCTCTGCCTTAGCAGGAAGCTCCCAGTGAAAGCTGTGGCTCACCTTGAGAAAAGTGAAGGAATCTGGGACAGCTTAAATGGTATTGTATGATTTCTTTTTGGTTGTCCTGGCTGAAATCTAATTGTTTTGCACATGAAAACAATTATTTCCTCCTGCAGAATTACTTTCCATAGTTCGTTCAGACCTAAGTACCTTGCAGAGAAGCCTTGTGAGGAGGAGACAGAGGATAAAAATCTGTTCAGTCCCAAAGCTGTGATTTCTGTGCCACTGTTTTACCCGAGATGCGTTTATGTGACTTCAAATTCTAAGACTCATATGGAAGTCGCTGAAAGCTAAGTTGACAGAGCAGACTTCTGTTCTGAAGTTTTTGGCCTTGGGAAAGGTTTATGTGGAGGTTGAGGTAAAAGGTAACTATATTGTGAACACATCTTGGATGTTATGGAAAGCTATCGGAAGAATTTATGACTTCAGTTCTGTAGGGATGAAAATGTCTCCAGAGAGCCATGTAAGGCTATTTTTTCAAATACCCAGGACTAATATTAAAAGGTTTGTTCTCTAACACATTGCTAAAACGACTTCCCAGGGGAAACAAAAGCAAATCAAATACCTGAATCACTAACATTTTTTCCAGTTTGCACACCAAGATGAGACAGTATTTTAACAAATAACACGGCTTCAGAAAGACCCAGTTATCTATCGAACATGTCTAAACTTAAGTAAAGCAGACTTGCTTGTATAGGATTTTTTTCTTTGGCAAGCCTGATTTTTAGAGAGATTCATTACTGAAACATTTAACAGATGTTACGTTTATGGAATAGTGCATTGAAATTCATCTGTGGGTAAGAGATCGTTCTTAGAAGATGTCTACTGGAATACTTCTATTTTGTCTTTTTTTTAATTGAATTTGATAATAGCTTTAAACTGTGATAGGACAGAAAGTAGACACTTGTCAAAACCCTGGCATCTTTCTCTGTTTTGTTTGTTTGTGGCTTTCTTTTTTCCATTGACCATAATTCTTGTGATTTGTTGTTGGGAATAAGGATTGCATTGGAGGTGTAAAATTGTACCATATTGTGAGATTTGCACCCAGTGGCTAAAGATGCTCATCCTGCAAGACTGTACAGGAGAGGCATATTTAGATCCATGTTCTGTAGGAATCTTTTGGCACTTGGGGACCAGTTTCTGCAGTACTGGTTGTTGGAACGTAAGTGAAACTGTGTGACTCTTTGCAGAGAAGAGAGGAAATGCATCTGTCTGCAGAGAAGCATCTGTACGGTCTTGGGCTGAGTAGCAGAATCCCCACAGCCCTGGCCTTTCAAAATGGCTGTGAAGTCGTACCTGTTCATAGAGAATATTTAATCCTTTCAGTACATTTGAATGTGCAATAAACCAGTCAGATAGGAAAAAAAACCACAAAATGGATTATTGCCCAAAAGCTTTGCATGCAGTCTCATGTGGATTTTTCACTGAAAGAGTTTTTTAAAGAAAAAAAAAAAACTAAACCAGATGCTAAAGCCCACTACTAACAAAAATCCTATCACGCAAGCTCTACATGCAGCACAACTGGCTCAGTAAAAGCCAAGCGAGGTGAAGGTAAAGGCCCTTGATTTGGAGATCTATAGGTCAAGTAGCTTTATGTCAATGACGCAGTTGACATAACGATAGTTCCTAATGTCTTTGCTAGGTCAGTGTTTTATCGAATGCACAAAATAAGAATAGGCAAGGATTGTTGTTTTGAAAAGTCCGTCTGTTTTTTGCTGTCTTTAAAAGCCCTTGTCAAGGTACCTCCTCCATGCTGACAGTAATGAGAATAGGGCACTGTCTTTTTAATTATTTCAGTTCTCTTTTGAACAGCTTCACCACCTCTCCCATCGTGTTGTCTTTGCAATTTTGTGCCACTTCAGTGACGACGAAGACATTTTCTTGTATTGTTCTGTACGTGCATTTGAGGCAGGCCTTAAAGCTGGTTGGGTGGATGGAGGAAAAATAAGGAAGTGAGGCAGAATGGGTTTTAAGTGATGGCTTGTTCTTCCTGTGGCTGGTTTCAAGGCCGGGGAAGGATGAAATGCAAACAAGAGTTTGCGTGGCTTGAGCCATTGACTCTCTGAGGTCTTGGAAGCTGTTCGGATAACCTCAGCTGTCTGAATTTGTCTGTCTGTTCCCACTCGGTCTGTCAGCACTTGAACTGGTTGTTACTTCTCAAACTTGCCCAAAGAATAACATCAAGTCTGGTGTTCGTTTTGTCATTACACGTTCCACCTTGTACACGGATACTCTTGGATCTGACCTGAAGGAAATACAAGGTACAGTCTGTCTTTTGTTCCTGTCCTAAAGGCAAACCTAAAAGCTGGTCCATTGGCACAGACCTTCAGTGCTTGCCCTGATACTGCTCATCAGCCTATACTATATGCTCAGGGATGTAGGAAACCACCACTTTGCTCGTGTTTTAAATCGGGAAGAAACGAGACTGTTTTATGAATGTTAGCGTTAACTTGGGCATTATGTTAGATGAGACCCTGCTTCAAAAAGGCTGCTCGAAGCTCCAGATGGTGAAATCGGCGTTTGCTCAGCGGTGTGTACTTAGCTCAAGTCGAGGTGGTTAGGAAATCCAACAGATTTTGTAAATTAGTGATCCAGCCACCGGGCCCTCTGGAGCCGGTGCCCAGGTTCAGGGCCGTGTGGCACAGCAAGTTCCCAGAAACACAGTATGGATCTATTTTTAATTTGTGGGTTTTTTTTT
>VZTL01063098.1:48198-60500 GCA_013400535.1 Scopus umbretta
GGCGGCAGCAGCCGGGGGGCGGGGGGGAAGGACTCCCCGCCCCGTCCCCTGGGCCTCGGCGGGGCTGCTCGCTGCCCCCGGCCGGGGCCCTGCCCCGCGTCTCCCCGCCTCGGGGCCGGGGTCCCCCCGCTCCCTTCTCCCGCTCCCCGGGGCCGGTGGCCGGCGAGGCCCTCGCCTCCCTCCCGGCCCGGGGGTCCCGCCGTGGGGAGGTGAAGAGGGCGGGGGGCACCCGGGTGCGACTTCCCGGCGCTGGGCTCTCTGCACCGGCTCCTTTCAGGCCCCCCCGGGCTGCGCGTTTGCGCTCGGGAAGAATCCCAGCGTCGGCCCGGGAGCCGGTGGGGAAGGGCAGCCGGAGGCTCGCTCTTCGCTTCTGACCCCCGTCGTGTTGTGGAAACACTTGGTGCCGTTGGGACATCTTGACATTTCAGGCATCTGCTGCGGGAGCTGCTGCAGAAAAGAAACCCAAAACACAGCTGTCCTCGGAGCTGAGGGATCTGCGAGAGAGATCGATACTCCTCCTCCTCCTCTTCCCCCCTCTCTCTATCCGTTTGAGTGCTAGCTCGGCTTGGTGGGAGAGAGCAAACGCTGGAAGCGCTAACGTGCGCAGCGTTTATATAACGGAGATGTCTGACGGGTGTTTCTGCCTCTGGAGCTGCGCTGCTTCCCCGAAACAGCTGGAAGAAGAATACTTTGGTTTTCACGCAAAGTATTCCGACACCAAAGAGTTGTAGCTAACTCCAGCGCGCCTGCGAAGAGGGGAGCGCGAGCTCACCCGGGCAGCGCTCCCGCCCGTCGGTTTGGGACGGGCAAAATGTAGGTCGGCTTAAAAAGTCGCCGTCGTCTCGCCGACGCGCTGGCTTTGCAGCTGCGCTCGCTGGAAGCCTGCGTGGCTGTTGGGCGGATAACGGCCGCTTGCGCCTGTGAGTCCGGCCCGGGAGGTTTTTTCTCTTCATCTTGCCTTCGCTCCGTGACCCGACACGTTGTCTTCAAATGTCTTCTAACACCTTATCTGAGGGTCTTATTGAAAAATACTTACAGCAGAAATGTAGCTTTCATACGAGTAAGTTTAGTTGACGGTGTTTCTACTCGGCTTCCTTGCTGCTCGTTGTGCAAGGTTCAGCTTCTTACGTGAAGTGTTGCGGTTCAGTCCCTGGTTTGAGACCCCTGATGCTTTTTAAAAAAGAAAAGCTAACGTTGCCGCTGTGCGCTTTTACTTCCGTTGTCGAGGCGCAATGCTGAGGGACTGCAGTTTGGTTGTCTGTGTGCTTTTCACAGCATCTCTTCTTGTGTTTCTTTTCCAGCTTACCGACTGCTATGCAGAACAGCAGACTCTTCTTGCTTTATTTCGGGCAGCAATCCTAAAAGCAATAGCTAATTGCCTTGGTGGCTGAAAGGGACAGGCAGCATTAGTGCTGAGACCTATGAGCTTCTTTATTCTGCTCCGTGGTGGTTGGTTCCCCTTTCTAACAATTTCTGCTATCTTGATTGACATACTTCGGAGCTGTTGCGGGTTTTCAGCGGTAGCAATGGAGGAGAAGGCAGGCATCCATGGTCAGGTGGATAGACTGGACTTTGCATGCTCCGTTATAAAGTCACCTCCACCTGCTTCCAGCGAGGATGGCGTAAGAGCTTTTTGGCTCTAGCGACCTGACCTGGTTGGAAGGTGAGGGGCAATGTTTGAGACCCATCACTCTGCAGACCCAAATCTTGAGCAGCTTCTGGTACGTCCCTGTACAGGTACCGGAGGAACGTGCAGCTCAAACTGTATGGTGGGACCCATTTTCTTTAGGACTAGCAGCATGCAGGGGCAGCTTTTAATTACAAAACTGTGGGATTTACAGCTTTAACCTGAGCTTTTCATGTCTAGGATGAATGCCATGCAAAAATTCCACTGCCTTACATCAGGCCTTTTGATATTGTAAACATCTTAATAGATTTCATGTGCTGGGTGTCTGCATGGTGTGACTAGATGTTAATAAACAATCATCTTGACAGGAGTTTGTGCCTGGAATACCAAGACTTGGGAAAGGACTCAGACCCACTTCCTGAAGACCTTTACAGACATTCAGCCTGCTTGGTAGTGCTGCATTTCGGTAACGGGCCTTCTTCCATCTCTTTTTCTTTCCTTCCTAGGTTGTTTTCCTGTCGGTCTGGCTGCAGGCATCCTTCTTTGGCAGCTGCGTAAGTCAGGGCACGAATAACAGTTCCTGGAAGAGCAGTTGGGGCAGGCTTTACTGATGATAAGGTACATTCTGGTTTCCAGCAGGGTGCTGGCAGCCTGTTCCTGGACTTGTGTTTCAGAAGCTGCCTCGGAAGTCCAAATTCCTGGGTAGACCAATGCTTTGTCTGCCTGAGAATGCAGTGGGCGTTACTGCTGCCGGCGAGCTACGATCGCTGGCGGCGTGGCTTACGCTTTGAAATTGGACACAAATCGCTAAAAAGTCCTGTGGCAAAAATAGGTGGAGCGAGCACGCAACTCCGGCGACTTCGGCGCAGCTGGAGAGAGGCAGGAAGCGTATCTCGGGGGGCCAGGAGCTGATCCGCAAGCGGGAGTAGCACAAACCCAAGCGCAAGAGATGTGGAGCCCCTTAGGTGTTTTTTAGTGTCTGCTGGACGAAGCTCCCATTCGTTATTTTGGAATAGGTGTCTTATTTTTATTTATTTCTTTTTAAAGTCGTCGTGAGTGGTTTACTGTGTCATAGCGCCGGCAGCTCGGCGCAGCGATGGGCGTCGGGGCTTGCCGCCGGCTGCATTCTTTACGGGACAGTCAGAACTGTGCCACTAATTCCTCTCGTCGGAAGCTAGGAGGATTTTTTTTGCATGTAGATTTGGTCTGGAGACATTTTAAGTCTCCGCTTAAGTTACTGAATTCAGACGATTTCTTAACTACTGAAAGGAGAGTCACACGTAGTCTCAGGAGTCGGTGCGCGCTGAAGTAATAGCGTTCTGTATCGCATGCCTGGGTCGCTGGGTGGGCTTTTCAAGCTGCTACACGTAACTTCTAACTTCAATTGCTCTCAGCAGGATCTCTCCCCGATGGGGTAGGTGCCTGTTTTTTAATACAGCGAGCAGCGGAAGGTGTGAAACGTGCGGCTGGCTCGGGACACTAGCTGTCTGCCAGTAGCAGCTGCCCGGGAGATAAGGTTATCCGTGTACTGACGTGGTGGTTCCTGTGTTTGAAATTGAGCTAAATAACGTGCTGATCAGCATTAGTCTGATGAGAAGTAGAGTAGTTTTGTTGTAAGCAGGTTACTGGGACGGGGAGATCAGGAAAATTGGGGAAGGCTAGGCAGGGAGAACAGGAAAAAGAGAAAAAGGCCACTCGGCAGTGTCCTGGTGGCTTGAGTAAGTTGTACTTGCCAAAGCACTGAGACGCGAGGTAATAAGGAATGTTTTACTGAGCTGGGATAATCTTGCTCTCGGCAGCCTTCGTGTCGCTTTTATAGAATTTCAGGTTTATTTTGGAACATCTCAGGAGTGATATTTTTCCTCTGGGTCAGTGCTTAAGAGCTTCGGTGGTTTTAAATTCCTAACGATCCTTGAGAAAGCTTAATTCCTGAGGCCTAGAAATCATATTCCTGCTGAATGACACCTTTCTCCTAATTACCAGCGCTGCTGTGGTTCCTTCCCCGCGTTCATGAGGGGAACTGTCAGTGTCTGATTAAGTGGAAAAAACACTGGGCTTCGGGGAAGGATTTCAGCACGGGGCGGCTGCTACCCTGAGTCATGATGCCATCTCGTAGCGTTTCAGACCCAGGTCGGGGGAAATTTAAATTAAGCGTGGCTTCCTCGCTGGCTTTGGGGCAGCCTGACTCCTTTGCTGATGCCGATGGTGCCTGTCTGTTCACAGGGTGGCTTTTGGGAGGCTGTCATCCTCACTTGTAACGAGAAGCAAAGTTGATGAGCTGAAAGAAATCTGGGCGCATACGTAGGTGTCAGGGTGACCTGAAATGTTTTCAGTTGGCTTCTGAGAACGAGTGCTGTATTGCTCGCACTCGGTCTGCTTACCTCTGTAAGGAGGCCAAGCTACTGTTTGCATTATTTAGAGAAACGTTTGGACAAGATCCGTAGAGGCATCATATGGTATTACCCTGTAGGATAAGGTGATCAGGATTTGTACTAGCTGGAATCTTTGGGGAATATAAGGCTGGAAAATGGCCTCAAGTAATATACTTTGTCTAAAGCATTCCTCACACGAGGCTCCTGTACTGCTTTGTCAATACTGACGTGCTCTTACCAAGCTGTGAGCGGTGTTATTGCCGTTTCTTGATTGGAGAAAGGAAGACAGCGGCTGGCTTTTTGCAGCCTTTGCAAAACCGGGGTTAGGAACAGATTTACACTTCTACTTCCAAATACCATCCCGGAGACGCGACGCATTTTTATATTTGATGGAGGGGGGGAGGGAAACCTCTCCTGCAGACCATTTTTGCTTGAAGGTGGCTGAAGGCCGGTAGCGGAAGGAGCACTTGCCCACATACCCGTGGCAAATACAAAATTTTGTTGGATAAACGTGTTGCAGTGGGATAGCAGAGCGGAACAGGCAGCGATGCTGACAGCTGCCCGCAGCAGAGCGGCGATGCTGCCTAGAAGACTTTCCTCCTCTCCCTGCTCTCGCTGTAGTGCGCTGTAATGCAATTTGAGGAAGATGACAGCGGCAGCATAACGGGGAGGCAGGAAAAGAAGCTTTTTCTCCCTTGCAGGAAACCAGCAGCGAAGGGCGTTTCATACCTCCCCTGCTGCTAGGATTTCCAGCTACAGATGAACAAGACTGGCGAGACCCATTAGCAGTAACTTGGCTAGCATAAATGGTTCATGTCCTCTCTATATATTGTTAAACCGGAATCCTATTGTAGTGGAGCAGGCTTCATTGTGTATAAACTGGGAGGTGCCCTTGGATCAGCCACGACTAGCGCAGACCAGCTTGCAACGGCTGGAACGCACCTCGGACTTGAACACGCTGTCTGAAGAGTGCTCCTCAGCTTAATGTTTTTGTGTTTGTTTAGCAGTTTGTGGCTGCTTTTACTGACCCTCCGTCCCAGATGGTTAAATAATCTGTTTGATGTTGTGCTCTTGCAACACCCAGGAGAAGAATTTATATTCTGCTATGTGAAGGCTTAAACAGCGTTGGACACTTGACTGCGATGACTAAGGGGTAGGCACGCAAATTTGCAGCCTGAACACAGTCGTGTCCTTAGCAAATGGTCTGACTGCAGCCTGCGTAACCTCATAGCTGCGGCCTGTAGTAATTTTCTTAGTCTTGCATATGCGAAATGTTTGTTTCCCTTGGAGTGAAATCAGTAGGTACCTTGCAGTCTCCTAAATCTGCATGACTGTGGGCCTGGAGAATTAACGTGGAGTGCTTCTTTCCTTGCTTTTTAGCTGGCCAGCTGATAACTCATTTGTGAACTTTAATAGTCTCAGAAGAGAATAACGCTGGATGTGGAGCATCTTCTAAATCTGGCCACGATCCGGTTTCACTGTTTTCAGCTTTGACGTAGTGGTGTGCTTATCTCAAATACAAACCCTTTGCTTTCCTGCTATTTTACCACGTTCTGCTTAAACCTTGCAATGGCCACTGCCACGTGGCATGGATGAAGTCAGACTGGACAACTGTCGTGAGCCTGGAAGGCTGCCCTCAGCTTCTGCTGCTGAGAGCCTGCTTGCTGGCCTGGAGTCGGTTGGCTGCAAGGCTGACGGGTGGCTGCAAACGAAACGAAATCCAGTTTTACAAAAGCAGTCGCCGGCTGGCTGGGAAATCTTGTAACAACGGGTCATCTGCAGTGCTTGAGCAGTACGGGCGTAGTTACCGTTCTTCAGATGGGTTGGTGGCAGTCCTTCCTGCGCAGCGGTTGTTGGGTGCAATAGGCAGCTTTTTACTCTTTCCAGCAGGAATCGGCACGGAGCGTGGACTCGCTGCTCGAGTATTGCACGTGCCTTACAAGTTTCTATCAGTATTTTACTTTCAGTACGTACGGCAGTTTAAGACTTGTTTCACTGCGGAGTGAACTTTGCCTTTTGGCTCAGTGTGGCTCTAAGCTGGCTCTTGTACATATTTAAGCCCTTCAGTTGAATGTGTAAAAGCATCTTTCAAAAGCAGTGCCTGATCTTGGACTAGGAGCGTGTCTGGTTTGAATGCTAGTTAGGTGTTGGCTGTGGTTGTGTAGTGTCAACTGTTAGGCTGCAGTTTAAGATCTTCCCCCTTCTTGCAGTTTGTTTTAGCATCTTGGTTCTGTTCTCCCACTTACGCCATGGTGGCTGGGTGAGGAGACAAGGTGTCTGATCGGAATCCTACAAAGAAGTTTTCCGGGGCATTTCTTTTCAAACCTGTAACAAATGCTGGCGGAGCTCAGTGTGAAAGGAGGCGACAAGCTGTGGTGTGGGGACGCAACCATCTTAAGCAGGTTTTGCAGTGAAACACTGCTTGACATGAAGCCACAGCTTCTGGTTACTACTGGCCACTGACCTTTGAAATGCTGGCAAATGCAGATGCTTAACATGGCTCAAAAAAAGGGTACGGCTGTAATAACCAGAATATGTGACCTGTGAAGTCATTCTTTTTGGAAGTCCCTAATTCTGGGATGTTTGACACCTAGAGTGGTTGGTGGCAAGCTTTTAAGTCGATACTTCTAAAAGTACAGTGCAGATTGACACAGAAACCTTCTTTTTTGCTAAGGTGGGCTATTGCACTAAGTCACGTTTTTCTCCCGTCTGTGCCACCTCAAGGTCAAGTCTTAGCTTTTGTATTGTCAGCAGCTTTGTAAAATGAGGTGAGGCATGCTTTGCGGACTGCAGCCATCCTTGAAAGCAACGTTTCTTGAGATAGGTTCAGGTCATACTTAAAATAAAATTAAAAAAAAATACCCCCTTCCTTTCCGCATTTGCTCCTGGTGGTACATTATGCCTTTTTTTCTGGAACGCAACTTCTCGAGTGCAGCTTAGATGGTTGTTTCCAGAGTTGGCCTGCCGGGCAGCAGTTTAACATCTAGGCTGCCATTGCAACCTATTAATCCTTCGTGATTTCAAAGTCCTCTTTCTGTTACCACAACTTAAAACTGACTCTGCTTTCCAGCCCTGTTGACTGTGGTCTAGTTATCCCTCGCTGCTGTCTGGAATAGCAGTTTGCTGGTTGCGTGCAGCCCGTCTCTCTTCTTGCTCCCGCTGCTCCCTGCAAACAGGGCTGCAGGCGGAGCAGGCTGATGGTTGCTGATCTGTGTGAATGTCAGTGCTGTAGCCTGTTAGGGTTACTCTAACCAGCAACCTTAAACTCCTTTATTTCTCCATTTCCTCTCCAGTGAAAAAGTGTGCTAAGATAGTAACCTGAAGTCTTCTGAAGATGTGCATCCAGCTTGTTAAATAACTACTTGAAAGGTTGCACTTGGTTTCTTTGTTCTGTTATACCTTTTAAAGGTGACATTCAGGATCCCTTAAAAAAGGAAATAAAAAAGGAGAAAAAATGCTAAGGATTTGGAGAGGAAATGCTGTGTCCTTTCTCCTGGAGAGCTCTGTGAAGTACAAGTAACGGAGGAGCACTTATGTGTATCCTGGGGCACGCAGGGCTCTGCTCTTGTTCTCTTCTGTGTGGCCGCCGGGTTGATGGGGAAGAGAAGGCAGTTGCAGTTAATGTTGTAGAGCCCTGGCAGGTAGGTGCAGCTCCTGGTAGTCCGTGGAGTCCTGCTCTTTCAGACACGAGTGGGTTTAACGACGGTGCTGCTCGGAGAAAGGAGCCTCTGCCCCCTTCCCTTGGGATACGTGTGAGTTCGGGGCAAGAAAACTGGAAGTAAAACTTGCTCTGGAAGTGGCAAGGCTGCGAATCACATGGTTTCACGTGCTCTGCCGTTCATCCCCACCCTTATACCACAAAATCAGAACAAAACTGTTCTTTAAAATGATGGTTTGAGAGACAGGCTGTGAGCCCAAGGAGGTTGGGTTTGTGCGTATGTGCCGCCGTAGCAAAGTGGCAAGCTGCTAGTGTCTGAATTGTTGCTTGAACACAAAATGCCAAGCTAGCACCGATGTTTGTGATGTGGGAGGGAGGTTTTGGATTTTGGGGATTGTGCTGTATGATCTTGCACACGCCGAAGTCCGAGGCAGGCAGAGTAGTACCCTGCACAAGAGCTAACTGCTAAGATGCCTCCTCCTCAAAGCCTTGAATTTTCACGTTGCTCTTAAAATGAGCTGCTTGAGGCAATGGCATTAACTCTCCTTTCTAACCAGACTTTGTAAGTTTAACTTTTTTTTCAGGCCTCAATTTGATACGGGAGGCAAATGACTGATCCAAAGCTCCCCACCTCTTGTGCAGAACATGGGTTTTCCCATACACCAAAATTATCGGTCTCATGCTGCTCAGAGAGATGTGACGATATGGAGCCTTGGTATTTAGCAGAAGGACTGATGGGGGTTGTGGGAAGACACTGAAATGTCCAGCAGTTGACCTTGATGCCCATCATCAGGGAATAGCTTGAAGGCATCAGAAACTTTTGGTTGAGCCAAATTAGTCATTGCCCATTTTTGGAAAACAAATACATCTGTTTCAAAACAGTCTTACATTTTAGAGAAGAGCTCACAGAGCAGAAATTGGTTTCACTAGGAAAACTGGTATTGTTGTAGGTAGCCAGCTGTTAGATGAATCAGATAAAACTGGACAGATTACTTTCTTCTTGTACTTTGTGTTAATAGGTGCAATAAAAATGGAGATTGGGTATTTCAAAAAATTATGATTGATATTGTCACCTTAATGGAATGCTGAACTGCAAGTGAGGTTGATGTGATGTCTGGTGATGTACAGATGGTCAAGGTGTTTCACGTAAGTCCGAAGTTAACTTGTAAAATGGTGAAAATATAGTTAGGGATTTGAAGCCAAGTAATCCCTAAAAATCTGCTCTCTTAATTGCTCCTGACTAACCAATTTTCATAAGGCTGGAGCAGTGACGCATAGATGTGGTTTGTACCCTGTTAATCCATAGCCTCTCTTTTCAAACCATCTTCGATGTGTAACACTGAGAATTGACTGCAAAAATGAACCGCAGAGCTCTGCCCGAAGCTACAACACGCGGTCCTTGTTCTAGCCACGAGCAGGGTTTTAGTAAAGCCGGACAGCCCTGCGTTAGCGAGCTCGTAGTTTGCTTTTCGTCGACGCGGTGATCGCCAAGCGCTCCGCAGTTATCGGGAGAGCTCGCGTCAACGGTGAGCCGTGGTGGAAAGGGCGTCGCGTGGTTCAGCACGCGTTTCACGGTGCAGATTTTCTTCTTGGGTAAGAGAGGGTGAGGAATAGGGAACTTTTTGTAAATGACTAGGAGTTGTGGTTGCTGCCAGAGAAGCCTGAAGACTCCCTGTCCCTCTTGTCCATCTTAGTAACGTTCTAGGCTGGAGCACTGCTTCTGAAGCTGGGTATGATGCTGGTGTGGCTGCAGAAGTAGTCGACGCTCTTCTGAGATACTTTCTGAACAATGTGTGCGTTGGCTGTCTTGTATGTATGGGGAGGTAAACATTTACTTGCCACAAAACGCTTCTGGTGCTGTATTGTCTTACAGTTTGGTGTGATTAAATCGAATCTCTGGCTTTCTGCAGTAGAACTCTGTTACTTTGCTCTTAATGGAGGAAAAAATGTTCGCTTCAGCTTCTGTTCCTTGATTTTTCTCAGGAATCCTGTCTTCTTATATGTGTCTGTCTAAAACAATTTTGTAAACCAGCTGCTAATGTCTTGTGAAATGCTTAGGGAGCATTTTAAAACTTACAAGCCAATTCTGTATTTAAGTGATCTTCTGGTATGTTGTTCCTCTTCAGCACAGGCTACAGGTCCAAAAATCGGTGGCAGAGCTACATGGATGCAGTTGTCATACATCTACCCCCGCTCTCTGTTCCTAAGAGGAACTTTTGTGTGATACCCGTAGCCGGCTGTGCTGCTTTCTTAGCAAATGGAGCTGCTCTTGGAAACCAGGTGGTCTTGCCTGCCGGCCACTGCCCGCACCCTCCTATCTTCAGGAGGCCAGGGGTAAGGCACTTGGGCTGGGGCCGATGCTTTTGTTTTGGTGTGGTTTCCCACTTTTGCCTGAGCTGTGGGCAGGCTTCCGTGCAGAGCTGCTCGGCAGAAGCCCTGCTGCAGGTCCATGTTTTAACCTCTGGCTTTTTTCCTTTGCAAGGTGCGATGCAGTGGCGGTAGCTGCCTTGTGCATAGCAGATAGGACTTGTTTGTGCACAGCGTTTCTTGTTGGGCTTATGATCAGGGGATTTCTAATTTTCGACTGGGATGGTGCTGCTTAACACGATCAACTGCTGTTAAAGTCTCCCTGCTTTTGCTAAGTGACTGTTACAAGGAGCAGCCCCCAGCAAATTGTGAACCCTTTGAAATGTTTCGATGAAATGCTTGACAGTTGGGTCGGGCTGGTTTATTTACCTTCTGTTGTGCTTTTTTTTTTTTTTTTTCTTTAAGGGCTGAATTTTTAGCTTTTCGTTTTGCCGGTTGTCACAAGCCATGCATTATTTAAGTAGCTTCTCTTTGTTTTAGCAGCTTGAAACGAGCCAGCAATTCACCTTGCTCGCAGGCTACCAGCAGACACGTTTGCTGCCCGCAGGCAGAAGGTAGGGGTTGATGCTCTTCTGTCAACGTAGGTGAGCAACAGTGGTGTTGCTGTGTGGGGAAGAGGCTAAAACACGCAATGATTTGATGTTGCTGACATCTCTTTCAAGTTGCTCTTTTTTTCTTTTTTTTTTTCCCCGTTAGGTTGGGATTTCAATTCCTACCTCCCCAGCAGTACTTTCTGTCTCATCCTGTTGCCTTAAGCTAGAGCCAGACAAAGAGCACTTTGAGGCGAGTCCCATCTTGGGTATGTGGGAGTTCAAGGTTTCAAATGCTGTAAGTGGGGGAAAAAATACATTACACTGTGTCTAGGAGGCAGGTCTCCCCTCAACTGTCACTTTAAATTCCAGCACTGTCTGAAGATGCTCACTGCAGCACAAATGCGAGGTGGAGGGAGCGGATTTGAGTTCTGCTCCAATTACTGCAGTCCAGAAACGCCTGCATATACCAGGAGTTTAAATATATGCACAGTACCAGCGCTCCCTATTTTTAGGTTAGGCTAAAAATACGTAACGTGGTGTTTGCAGGGATTTTGAATGGGTTTTCGAAATCCTTGTGTAAGTATTCTGTGTGCACCAGAGACCTGCTTCACCTCTTAGCAGCTGATCCGTCAACTCATAGTAGTGGTTGGGACCAGTCGTTTTGTAGATCATATTTTTGCATGTATGAGAAGCTTGTTAGGAAAGTGTGTGTGACCTCAGCTGTCAGTCTGAGAGCTAGTCAGTTCAGAGAACAGTTAAGCATAAGTCCCTGATGGTCTCTGATTTTATTTTTTTTATTATTTTTTTTCTCCCAGTAGCTGTTCTGTTAATGGGTTCTTCTCCTCTCAAGTTACTGTAGGAAAAAACCTTAAGCAGGAGGATTTTATTGCCTGTGCAGTGAAACAACTTGGATGTGCAGAGTCATGAATACATAGAATAATGTGGAAAACAGAGGGGAGATTTGGTGGCACTGCATCTTCAGCGTGGCGGTCTTCACCGCGCTGTCAGTGGGTGCCTTCGAAGTCGTGACCAGAGTTTTGTGTCACCTGGGTACTGTATAGGGATTCCAGTCCCAAATCCAGTTTGGTGTGCTGTAGTGCAGGTGGGAGTTTTCAAGAAAAAGGTAAAAAAAAAAAAAAAAAAAAAAAAAAAGAGTGCTTTGATAATGCTGTCCTTTAAATGAAGTGAATAAGTAGTGCTTTTCTTCATTTGCCACCTTACAGGGTTCATATCTGTTTTCATACGACAGGGCTAGGATGTATAAGCACTCTGGTTTTTTGCATTACGAGACACAAACCTTAACTCCTTCTTTGAACTCGTATCGTAGATCTCTTTCAAACTGTCTCTGAATTCTCCTTCCATAATGCCTCAGCTGCATTTCCTTTGCGTCATTTAAAGCCCATTCCTCCTGCTCTCAACACGGAGTACAGGGAGACGTTAATTCCCTTTTTCTTTGCAGCATCCTTTTACATCTTTGGAGGCCCTCGCGCAGCTCTCTTCTGCCTTCTCCTCCTGACGTTACACAACAGGTCCATGCAGCCTATGATGAACCCGATGAGACTGTGTTTCCTGCAGCCCTGATCCTTCTCAGTTGTAGTCTCTGGATTCTTTCTAATTGGCATCTATCTTTCTCGAAGGGCAGTCCTCAGAAACAAACCCTGTTTCAGATGAGAGTTAACAGGAGACCCCAGCTCTGGCATGACTGTAGGAGCGGTTTTCCATCAGCCGTCAGTAATGTGAGCCTA
>VZTL01063098.1:70298-104417 GCA_013400535.1 Scopus umbretta
CTGGAAGCTATTAAATGCTCAGTGCCAAGATATTTTGTTGTTTTCCGAAATGATCGCCTTAAAACTTTCAACTGATGTGAAAGATAAGATGTGGGAGCTCCTCTTAGCAGGGTATCATCTATTCAGCTTTTGTGTGCAGAAGCATTCACACTCAGTCAAAAGCTTCTGGCTCAATATGTCAATACCTGATTAAACAAAAAGAAATGCCTCTGCTTTGAATGTGAAAGCAGGGCTAAAGTAATCATGCCTTGATAGTGGGTTAATGCTTCAAGCCAGTTCAGATTTCTTAATTAGGGACTGATTTCTGACATCAGGAATGTAAATTAGCTGCAATTATGTCTTTGCTGCAACCTAGCACCTTCTCATTCAAAGTTTTACAAATGTTAATTGCTTGTCCTAGCTCCTTTCAGAAGGATATTATGCTACAGCTGGGGAAACTGAGGAACAGCTTATGTTACTTGACCCAGGTAGCACAGCTGGCTAGTGATGGTTGAGAATAAGCTGTGGAAGTCTGATTCAGGCCGATAGCCGATA
Organism: Scopus umbretta; assembly: GCA_013400535.1. NCBI lineage: Eukaryota > Metazoa > Chordata > Aves > Pelecaniformes > Scopidae > Scopus > Scopus umbretta. The sequence goes on from VZTL01063098.1 coordinate 70,833, forward strand.
GCTACCTTCCCTTTCAGAAGGGTTTCTGAAGTATTTGTGGATCTCCGGCAATGGGGTATTCTGAAACTACTTGCTGGAGTCTTTCCTAAGCTGAAATATTCAGTTAAACTCAATTTAGAAACTAAAAAACCAAAGTTAGGATTGTGACAGGGCCTCAGGTATGCTGCATTTACAGGCTAGTATGCATTTTTTCCAGCAATTTTTAGTGATTATTTTCTAAATGCTGTTCTCACGAGACCAGTTTCTAGTGTGAACTGGACAATGCTGGTGTGATGACACACTTTATCGCAATGAAACCTGGAGCAGAGTACATGTTGTGTGTAAACACAGTTTAAACTTGTTCCTGTCTCTGCTCTAATGTTAAAGTAGATAGAGACTGAAGGCTTTAATTAAAATTTGAGTCTATAAACTTCTGTCAAGGAAGACATCGACCTTTCACAGGTTTTGTAGGGGTTTGTATGCTTTTTCCATAGAGGCATTTGTATTAGCGACAGCTAATGCTATGACTGTTCTTCCTTGTATGGCCTTCATAATGTTAATTCCAGAGCAGCAGAAAGTTAGTACACCTTGCCTCTTAGTCTCACAGGGTTTGACGTGTGCTCAAAGGAGGCATATCACTTTGCGTGGTTTTACCCATGGGTGTGAGTGGGGAAGTAAGCCTGATTGTTCAGCTCTGGCATGAAGAGATGCATGGTAGAGATGGCTGGTAGCTCACCCGTTTTAGCTTCTCTTGCGTAAATGTAACTGTTGAAAGACAAATCTATTTGCTTTTCCTTCTGCGGTCATACAGCCGATCATTCTTTACTTGATTCTCATTCATTTACTTTCAGTTTCCTGCAGTCTGAGACCTCCCTTGGTTCTTACAGGGCAGGTTGTGACTTGCCTGCCCAGCTTCTTAATTATAAGATACTAAAAAAAGGACAAGCGAGGAATGAACCTGAGCTCCCAAACCCTGAAGTAATTATATTTATCTTTTCAGACTTTGTAACTTTCTTCTGGAAAATCCAGATTACCCAAAGAAGGAAGGCAGAGTGGTTTTAAATCCCAGCAGCAGTCTGCTTGCCAGCCAAGATGAGACAAAGGCAAGTGAGAGTATCCTCATCTACAGCATGCCTCCCATCCCGTCTGTTCACCCTGAGCAGATCTTGGGATGTCTGGTTCTATTCATGTGTATTTATAGAGTGCCTGGTTGAGCCATACGTTATAGGAGGCCTCTGGGTGTATTTAAGATGGTGTTAAATAGCAATAGTTAGTTGCTTGCAAGATGACTTCAAGACTTTCCTGTTTTGCTGTTGTATAGCTGCACCATATCTGCTGTTTTGCCTTCAGCATGACCTTCTGCCTTGCCTGCCTGTCAGCCACTCTGTCTGAAGTGTTCATTTTGATAACTGAATTCCTTGGTCATTCTGTCACATGAGGTAAACTTGGCCTTTGGGTCTCTCTTGTGTGGCCTTTAGGCATTGCCTTTCAGCCTTCTAACTGCAAATCTCCCTGCAGTTTCTTGATTTTTATTTTTTTTATTTTTTTTTTAAAGTCCATTTGACAAAAATTTCTCTCTGAGCTGCTTTGAGTATGTTGAAACAGCTGTGTGTGGCCCGAGAGAGAAATGTCAAATTCCTCTTTCTACTCTTGGAAGCATCTCTCAACCTCAAGCCAATGAAGTTGTTCACCCTTTATAGTAACCTAAATGTATCCACTCCTTGCTCTCTTGTGCAGCCACGCACAGCAGCTTTAAACTATGTGGTGTGGGTCCTGCTAGGAGCAGAGCTGCAGCATGGTGCAGCTCAGGGCAGGCATAGACCGGTAGGCTGTGCTCTAAGCTGATGGTTAGGTAGGTGCTCAGAACTGGGTGCCATGTAACCTGAATTTCGGGTGGCCTTGCAGAAGGTCCTGATCACTGAAAGAGTGGTTTGGGATGTTCTTGTGTTTATTTATAGCAGCCTTTTTATATCTTTCACGTTTTCTCCTTAGGTGCCTAAAGTGGACTACTTCGACTTTTCCAAACTTGCCCCACTTGATCAGCGGTGCTTTATTCAGGCAGCTGACCTCCTTATGGCAGACTTCAAAATGCTGAGCAGCCAAGACATTAAGTGGGCACTACATGAACTCAAGGGACACTATGCAATCACGCGAAAGGTTCTCCGGTTCAGCTCCATTTTCTTTCCTAGGGTTATCTCCCATGTCTGTGGAGGGCAGTGCGATATCTTTTGCCATACTGTACCATCTGCTAGTGTGTGGTTATGGGTTTTTTCATAATCTTCCTTTTAAGGAGTGGTAATCCATTTAGTAGAGACTTAAAAAATTTATTGGCCAGACAGGATGCTGCAGGTAATTTTTACTTTTCTCTAATAGGAGAACTGGGGAAACACAGCTAGGCGATGGTAGGTGATGCATTAAGCTGAGGAGTGTTCCTGTACGTAGCTGCTGAAGTGCAGTGTAATTGCCAATAAAGCCTAGACATTTAGCTAAATCTTAAAACATTTAACTGCTGCTATTAGTTAACTGACTGCATGTGTTATTACGACTTGTGGAATGAATCCTATATTCCTCATAAAAGAGTTTTACTCTGATGGAGCTGTGAAGAAACTTGTTTTAAATATCAACAAACTGAATGTAAATGTGGCTTCAAGCTTTTGACTTGGATCTACTCCTCTGATATGCTCCTCTTGCTTCAGCTTCCTTCTCCAGTATTCTGGGACTTAACTAAAACAAAAAATCCTTGTCTCTTCACTTGCTTGATTAAGCACTGAGTATTTGAGCTTTTTTTTTTAAAAAAAAATAAAAATAAAAACCCAAACCCAACAACAACAACAAGCTAAAGCAGCTCTGTTGCATCAGAGTGAACACCAGCTATGTTAGAGTTAATAGCTGAGGTGTTGTGAAGTATCATTCAACTACTTTGTTTTTATGGAATGATTGCTTTATGAGTACATAAAGCAACAAGGTGAGCAAAGGAAAGAGGTATATTTGCCTCTGTACGGGGTGTTTGGCTTTCTGGTTTTGGATCACTGATGCACATGTTTGTACTGTGCTTCAATTTGAAGTATGTGCTTCTGCATTCTTCCAGAGAACAGACAGGATTTAAGTCTGCATGTTGCTTTTTAGGCCTTTTCAGATGCCATCAAAAAATGGCAGGAGCTGTCTCCCGAAACCAGTGGGAAAAGAAAAAGGAGGAAAGAAATGAATCAGTATTCATATATAGACTTCAAATTTGAGCAAGGTAAATTCCAAGCCGTATGTATCGTGCTCTCTTCATGGTTATTGTAACTGGCTTGCAGCCGAAAGGACTGTTGTTGAAAAGGGATGTGGTCCCAAAACAGCTATGTTTCTGTCACTTTCTGGTATCTGTTTTGGAGATATTCTTCATTAGTACCTCTGCCTGCTACGGTGTTGTTTGAGAAGCTGAAGTTAGGCAGCTGGTGGTGTACAGAGGAGGAGAGATGTAAGCGTTGTTCTGGCTGCTCCATCCCATTTCATTGTGCCTTTAACCCTGCTTTAGGAGATGTGAAAATTGAGAAGCGCATGTTCTTCCTGGAGAATAAGAGGCGGCACTGGAGGTCCTATGACAAGCTTGCTCTTCTCCCACCAGTGCTACTGGAGCAGGAATTCTATGAGCAGAAAGTTAAAGAGATGGCAGAGGTGAGTGGTGGGAGCTGCTTTAATCTTGTGGTGCAAATTACTTCAGCTGCTGTAGAGGTTTTGGCCCTAAACATGGCAATCTGCCTCTTAGAGAAATTCAAATGCTGAACAAAACATTGAATGACTACCTTTGCCCTTTTAGTACCTGTTAACATACATGACTCTTCCCAAGTAACTCGTTTTTGGAGTGTCATGGTTTAACCCCAGCCAGCAACTAAGCCCCACACAGCTGCTCGCTCACTGCCCCCCTGTGGGATGCAGGAGAGAATTGAAAGGGTGGAAGTGAGAAAACTCGTGGCTTAGGATAAAGACAATTTAATAGGTAAAGAAAAAGCCATGCATACAAGCAAAGCAAAACAAAACAAGGAATTCGTTTACTACCTCCCATGGGCTGGCAGGTGTTCAGCCATCTCCAGGAAAGCAGGGCTCCATCACACATAACGGGGACTTGGGAAGACAAACGTCATCACTCCATACGTCCCCCCTTCCTTCTTCTCCCCCCAGCTCTGGATGCTGAGCACGATGCCATACGGTACGGAATATCCCGTGGGTCAGCTGGGGTCAGCTCTCCCGGCCGTGTCCCCTCCCAGCTCCTTGTGCCCCCCAGCCTGCCCGCTGGTGGGACGGGTGAAGAGCAGAAAAGGCCTTGACCCTGCGTCAGCACTGCTCAGCAATAAGGAAAACATCCCTGTGTTTTCAACGCTGTTTTCAGCACAAATCCAAAACATAGCCCCATACTAGCTACTGTGAAGAAAAATAACTCTACCCCAGCCAAAACCAGCACACGGAGGAAAAAAAGCAAGCACAGAGTTTCATATTTACTTAAATATATAGCTGCTGCTTTTGCTGCTGAAAACCTCCTGTATGTGTGCTAATGTTGATATATAGTCCATGATATGACACTGTTCTGGACCTTTTTTTTTTGTTTCTAATTGCTACGAAGTAGTAAAAGCTCAACTAATTAATTATTTCCTCTAATTGTTAGCAGGCTTCTCTGCTTCTTTAGGGCTTGTAATTGCAGCTCAGTGTTGGTGGCGAATAATGACCAGGCCCAAGGCAGTCTGTCCGCTTACTCTGCCTTCCACAAGTTGGCAGTCCTGTGTCTTCAGAACATCTTGTCCTGTGCTGAGGACCATGTGTTTTGAAGCAGAATCCTGGAACGCTCGCTGGTGTGTTATCTTCCCCTTGTAGTCTGAGGGAAGACTGAAATCACAGCTCTGCACCTACAGTCCTTTCTAAAGTAGCTTCTTAAAGATCCATGTCTCTTAGGCAGAGGGATATTGTCTCCTTTTAAACACAAAGGTAACATTTCTTGGGGCTTTCTCTGGAAGGGCCCATTGGGTGAGGTCATCTCTGCCCATGGAAACCTGAACCGGCAGCCCTCCATAGTAGGGAATTCGGTTTTCTGTTCGTGCTGCCTTTGCTTCTCCCATCTGTTTTAGCTGAATCATAAATAGCTTAATGGATTGGAAGGATGGGCCGAGTGATGCAAGCTGACAGTGAGCCTTTTATGGTGGTTTGTAAGTCCTGAGATAATGTAAAATAGTGTAGAGGCTGGAAAATTGCTTTATTCTGTAAATACAGATGCATGTGTCTCTCTTACAGCATGCAGACTTCCTCCTTGCTCTGCAGATGAATGAGGAGCAGTATCAGAAGGTCAGTATCTATAATGCGGTCTCTAGAGTTCAGCTTATGCACAGACACTGTTCTGCACTTGCTACTTCACAGACTCTTCTGGCTTTTGAAATGGAGCTTTTCTGAAGCTGCGTTTGCACTGTGCTGCTTTTGCTGAGCTGGCAAAACCTGCGCAGTGTGTGTTGGCTGGCTTTTAGAAAAGGTAGACAAGAGCTGAGTCCAGCAAGACAGTATTGATGCATTGTAATGATCTGTAGCAATTCAGTCAGCTGCTGTTTGTACCTTTACTGGCCAAAACAAACATTACAGTAGAATAGTACCAGGTTTGCTCTTGCTACACCATTATGGCTGTTTAAAACAGATTTGCTGTTGTTGGAGCTCTGCCAGTGGAAAGGCCTTCCTCGTTTGCAGAAAGGACTCTTTAAAAACCTGAAAATCAGGTCTTTCCCTTTAAACAAAGAGAGAAAAGTTAGAGATCAGTTCAGCAGCTGTAGATTACCCTTTCATTCCCAATGCCCATTTCTCTTCAAACTTTGGAGAAAATGTTGGACCTTTGAAGCAGTGAGCATACTTACTCTTTAACAGTGGCAAGCTTCTCCACCCCTGCAGTGAAGAGGCCAAAACAAGGTCTCTCCAGGCAGGTGGCTAAGTGTTCCTTTAGAGGGCAACAGATCTGAAGCTTGGTTTTCCCCATATGAATGGTATGTACTTTCTGCTGCTTCCCTGCGATTGCAGCTTCCCAAACCCAAGATGCTTCACTGCCTGTGAGCTAAGAATTATTAAAACACCATATGTTTTGTAGCTTTTTTTGGAACCTGTCAAGCAGGACATGTAGATAAAAGTTACTTAAAACTGAGTTTCTGGTTGTGCTTAGTGAGTTTTGACCACCAAATAGGACATCTAATGGAATGGTGTATATGTATTGCTTATTTTTTTAGAATTAATGCTGGCATTGTTCGTGGCTTGCAGTTGTGTGTGCCTATACGTTGCTATAGCTATTGGCGTTTTGATGATGATGGTAATGCCTCTGTTCATGGCTGCAGGATGGTCAGATGATAGAGTGCCGCTGCTGTTATGGGGAGTTTGCGTTTGAAGAGCTAACTCAGTGTGCAGATGGTCACTTGTTCTGCAAGGAGTGCCTAATTAAATATGCTCAGGAGGCAGTCTTTGGCTCTGGGAAGGTAAGAATTTCCTAACTGGATGAGGGGAAAATGGGTAAATGGCTATTGGGAGACCACATTGCTGTTTGCGTAGCATTGTTGCTTAAATCAGATGCAACTGCACTTCCCGGGAGGTATTTCAATGGAATTGTGTCAAGAAATCCAAATCCAGCAAGTCAGTCTCACCATCAAGTGAAGGCAACAACTTCACAATGGGATCTTTGCTGAAGAGGATTTAAGTTTTGCTAACCTCCATCTTTGTGCTCTATGCTTAGCAACTTGGATTACTGGGGAAACTTTCTACAGCATTCATAGTAACAACAATAACTTGCACTCCTCTGGTTTTTATTTTCTACTTAATAAAGTACTAATGGTATCTGCACAGAGAACACACTCTTATCTCTGACTTGGCCAGTCTTCTAGCTAGGAGTGTTTGTCCTTCATGATATCACTGTGGTCCCAACTTTATTTGGGGGTTAGTTCCTCTATGACACTACTAGCTGCCTGAGTTGCTAATGTAGCTAGCAATTATCCTGGAACTTAGCTGAGCTATAAACAAGTCATTAACCTTCTCTGAGGTGTGCACGCTCCTTTGCCTCGAGATATGATCTTATTGTGGGGTGCTCTTATACTCTGGGATCTATATTTCATGTAAACATATGAACTGGCAGCTGTGTTTTATGGACCGTATTGACAAGAATGCAACATGCTGTGCGTGAGAAGAGTGCTAGCTCTCAGCAGAGACCGCACAGCAATAACGGGCCGCTACGTGGTCGCACTGGACTGGGAGTGAGTGAACTGTGATCCCAGCTATCAACAGCATCTTCGTGCCCAGTGTATGTTTGAGGCCTGATCTGTTTAACTAGTCTTGTTCTTCCTGTAGCAAACCCATTCTCTGGCAGTCGTCTGCTGACTTAAGCTGTGTTCTCTCTAAGCAAGGCTCTGTGCTCGTTTATTTGGACATGTTCTGGGTACTGAGTCTTGTTTGTCGTTAGCAGCACATTGAACCTGAGCTCTCTTCTTCCAACCCTAGTCAGAGCTCAGCTGCATGGAAGGCAGTTGCACGTGTTCCTTCCCCACCAGCGAGCTGGAGAAAGTGCTTCCGGAGAACATCCTCTGTAAATACTATGAGCGGAAAGCTGAGGAGGAGGTGGCTGCTGCCTGTGCAGATGAGCTTGTCAGGTAAATGTCCAGCAGAGGATGCAGACTGCACTTACTGTTGTAGCAAGTTGTTCCCTGAAACCCTAAATATGTGCTGACTGAGATAGGTAACGTTCAAAGAGCTGTATTGTAAACTCGGGCTTCTGCCTTCCCGGGTCTGTTTTTATTCAGGTTGGTCTGCCTTTGACTAGGAGCAGATTCCAATTCAATAGACTTGTCTCCCCCAAGACTTGCTTGCCAGCTCTGTGCTGATCCTCTAAATTTACATGGTCAAAAGCAGTGCTGAGCATATAATATTTTGATTGCAAACAGGGAAGTGATCGAAGAAATATAAGCAAAAAGGCAGTAGTCAGCACATCCTGGCAGCAAGCATTTGGTTGGCAGCCTTATTAACTACCACATAGCTATCTGACTAAATCCGCTTTCAGCAAAGATATATTTGGCACTCTGCATTAATGGCATCTTATTTTGTGCTGCAGGTGTCCATTTTGTAACTTCCCAGCTCTACTGGACAACGATGTGAAGCGGTTCAGTTGCCCTAATCCCCGCTGCAGAAAGGTAATTTGGGGATACGTGGCCATTTGGTCTCTTCTGGTCTCCCAGGAGAGCTGGGAGGACAGCTCACACTTCCTAGTAGCAGGTGAATGAATACCTAATGTGGCTGCATGGGGCAGCAGTCAAAGTATTTGTTGGATCTTGATGTTCTACAAAATTGTGTGGATGGACAGATGAGACAACAGTATTCCTTTCTTTTCTTGGAAGATGTTGGCTAAAAATGCTTCTAGATGCCTTAGGTTGCTGTCTTGCATATACAGAAATGTTTTAGGTGAACAGGGAGCTGTGTGTTTAAAAGGCATAAAACCACATTGTAATCCTTTATCTCATGAAACTTGGGGAGGATGAGCTGAAACAAACTCACGTGCTATCCTTAAGAGAATTAGCATCTGCATTTTTCTTTTATGCTGTCGCCTGAATACAGATTCAGTTTGAAGTGACAAAAAACTTGTTTGAAGAGCTCACTGAAATGTGTCCATTCAAAGGGCAGAAGATCTTTGTGCTTCTCTCAAAGTTTGCTAATAGCCATAACGGGAGAATCGTCAGGCCCAATGGGGGCACGAAATGGGGAAAGCTTGCCTCTGCTGCTTCTGCACCATCTGTTCTGGGAAAAAACAGAAGCATAGAAATGTGTTTCCCAGTCTCCTGAATGTATGCAGAACCCCACTTACGTCTGGTGCCGGTGAGCTGAGGACAGTACAGTGTCCGTGTTTAGCACTGAAGCTTCAAGGCATCTTGCGTAACTTTAGCCACAACTGTGAATTCTCGTGCAATATTCGGGGAACTCCCTGTCCCCCAGCAGAGCTTTCTGCTAATCGCTGAAATTCCTCTTGAGTGCATTAACCTTGTGCTTGTAGCTATCATAGCTTTGGGTTCTCGTATTGACGTGATACTGTCGTTTGCCTGTATTGAGAAAGTAATAGGAAGTCAAATTCTGTTGTCTAGAAGTCAGATTATGTTTTCTGGAAGAATTGAAGTTGCCAGCAGTGAACTTTGCATTCTGTAGTGAAAATCGAACTTACTGGCAGGGGAAGGCTGCTCATGAAAGATGCACAATTCCATTTTAGATCTCTAATCTCCAGATATGTCTTGCTAACATCCACCTCTAGCATTTGGGAAAGAAACGTGATTCTGATGGATCATCCAAGTGTCATCAGCAAGGAGGTTTGCTAGTCACTAGGTGGCAATGTTGATTCACATTTAAATCTTTTTTTTTTTTTTTTTTTCTTTTTGGCAAACACAGAGTTGTTTTCAGAATGTACATATGTCAGCACCACAGAACAAAATTCAGGCTTGAAGAACATGAACACTTCAATGTGCAAAACAAATTGAAGTTGCTTTTTTCCCTGAAATGTGTAATGTGGCACAGTAACTGTGGTAAGAGAGGTCAGTGCTGAAGTGTTCCTTTCCTTCTGGTTTGCTGTTTCATTTCCTTCCTAGTGTACTGCCTGTCCCCCTTCCCTGGGTTTGCAGCATTCCAGTGGGCTGGATTTCTGGTTTCCTGGACAGCTTGTGTTGATTCATTAGCTGAAAATCTGCTGAGTAGCTTTGTGCTCTTCTTAGAAGTCTTGAATGACTTTAGGATTTGAAGTCGAGGGTGAGGAATTCGGATAGCAGGATGTGGTGTTGTCTCACAGCAGCAACTGCAGTGTTTCTTCATATTCCCACTATCTTGTCTCTCTCCAGAATTAAGAATTTTGGTTAATGCTCTTACTTGCAGGAAACTGTTGCCCTTAGGGAGGAAAGGGCTAATCTAGAGAACTCTACAGAGGCTGGAGAGGATACATTGGCTTTGCTAGCAGTGCCTCTGGCAGACTCTGTGGTGGTGATGACTGATCCTGGAAGGAGTCCCTCTCTGGTTGGAAGGACTGCACTTGCACAGCTGAACCTAAAGTGAGGGGAAGTGTGGAAAGGGAAGGGTCAAAATGTGCCTCTCTTGAAACCTCAAGGCTCTTCAAGGGTGGGGAGTGGAGGACCAGATGGTGGTCCTGTTGTATTTCTGTGCTCCGTCACCTGTCTTGCTCTGAGAGTTCATGTAGATACTCTTGGGCTTTCCTTTAAATCTTGCAGAGAGGTTGGTTCCTATTTGGGCCAGCTACGATTGCATTGTAAAGTAAGTGATGGGAACCAGCTGGAAGCTTTCATTTTGGCTGTATGTATGTTGGGCTCAATAAGAAGAGCTGTAGGCACACCCAGGTCACTGCTTATGCATCTCACCTGTAGTTCAAGTCATTTGCACCTTGCAGGGACCAAAATGTGGCTAATTGTAACCTCAGCAACAGGCAGAGCTGCTGATTGCCTTCTGTGACTGAACGTCTCCATGGAGAGCATGCAGATGAGCCTGCACCATCTGGCAGGGCCACTGTGGCTCCAGCTGTGTGGCGTGAAGTTTGGCTCCTAGTTAGGTGGCCAGGGCTTGAATCTTAATATCATGAACTGCAGGGTGGAGGAAAAGCTTAATTAGCCAAGGAAAAACGTTGCCCAAGCCACCCTATGGATGCATTCTGTGTGTGTGCGCAGTCTGAGCTGGTGCTGGGGGAGAGGCAGCTTTTGCTCAGACCTGTTTGAGTTTTAAGGTTTTGCTCTGTAATGGGTCGCTGACTGCACATGGAGCCAGGCTTCCCGGCGGCAGGAGGATTTGCCAGCCTGCTTCGTCAACCTCCATCTTATTCTACGCAGGGATCACTGCGTGGAAGTGGCACTTTCTCATCTCTAATGATGCGCGTTTCTCCTCCCTGTGCTCTGACAGAGCAAACCAAAGCTGGCAATTCTGGTAAAACCAGGAAAGGCACATGTTGCGTGTTGACTTGTGCAGCACTGGGAAGGGAGTGTGTGCTTTTGCACGTTGGGGGAAGTACCGTTTCCCACCAGGAAAGGAAGTCCATCCTTTCTGCTCTGCCTCCCTCCTCCCAAGACCCCGTATTGTTGCTGAAGACAAGGCTTTTGTTCCCGGACCGCTTGCTGCTATTCCCAGCGCCGTGTTGCGGGTGGGGGAGATCATCTCCCCTCTTTGCAGTCTCAGCACAAAGCACTGCGGGGCTTTCAGCCAGCGAAGAGATGGGGAGGCGAAAGCTGCCGTTGCCATGGAAATAATGCATGCACGGAGCAGCGCTGTCCCTCCGGTGCCCGGAGAGCTCGAAACCCTCAACGCTCAATTCATAGCCAGGCCACGTTGCAGGGACCTGCGTTTCAAAGACTTTTCCTTAAAACTCCTTTGCAAAGCTTAAATTTTTTGTTACTTTATTGTACCGAGTTGTTGTCTGCCTGGGTGATGGCGTAGGGTTGCGTGGTGCTAAATTGCATTGCCCTTGGACTGGGCGCTGCCCCTCTCGCCCAGGGCTCCTTCGTGCCCCCTGTTCATGAGGCTGTGCTTAGGGAGTGGGTTTGCCTGCCGGGCGGCTGAACTGTCACGCTGGAAAAATGAGCATTGATGTGCCTGTGTCAGGCGGATAGAATCCTCACTCTTTCGCCTTTTCGTCTTCGGGTTAGGCTCTCTGCAATCCTTGTGTGTACTTTTAATTTGCGGGACTAAGGCGTGGTGTTTTAGGGGACTTCTGTTTAAGCTGCCAGAACGTCTCAGGATTGATTTCAAGGTGCTAGCTAGGAACAGATGCACCCAGCTGCTTTTAACCTTCATTTTCTGTTGGAAGCGAGACAGGTTTAAGCTTGTACAGAGCTCTGCCTAGCAAGCTGTGTCTGAACATGGCTTCTCTTAGCAGGGTGCTAGCACTGCATCCACAACCTATGTTAATAAGCTACGTCGCGTTGTACGGTTTGCAGCGTCTTCGACGTGAGTGGCCTTGCTGAAATAACAAATCGTTGCATGATCGATCAGACTTAAAGTCCCACAAGCAGCTAAGGGGCGTACCGCAACGCCTGTGATCTCTGTACCTGGCGCGGTAACGGGGCACGCAGCTATTTGTGGTTCAGAGGTAGGTAACAAGGCAGCCCCAGCCACCTATGCTCCACTTACAAGTGTTTTATAGGGTGCAAGGGGAAATGTTTGTGTAATCAAGTACCCAGCGGCAGGGGACGTGTTCAGGATGACATAGCCTTCCAAGGACGTCATCCGACACGTACCACAGGACCCATTACTTCTGTGGTAGAGGCTGGCCCGTTGCTGCCCGGAGCTGCCCTACCCGACTCCAGATGCGCTGTGGTTTTAGGTTTAAACTGTATCAAGATTTGTCACTGGCAGGGTGCATGTGCAACAGGGGGGGGAAAAAAAAAAAAATTGCTCTGCTTGGAGAAATTGAGCTTGTCCAAAATGCCTCAGAGTAGGATGTGCATATGGAGAATTACTTAATTCTCCTTGTTTTGCAACATGTTTTCCCAGCTGTTGAAGTCTGCTGTCTCATTCAGCTTCCTGACAGCAGCGCAAACATTTTGAAGGTCCCATGGCCCAATCTCATACTCTGTTCAGCCATTCCTATTGCTGTTCTCTGTATGCTTTTCCTTGAGCCTATTTATTTAGATTTGATTGCTACTTAGAGCTTAGCCCCACAGTTTTAGTGGAGAGCAGAGCCAAAGATGGCACTCGCTTATGGCAGACCCCTGTAATTCCTTTCTAGTGGCAATGACCTCAAGAACCAACTCCCTCGTTTAAATTTCCATCCTCCTTTGTCTGTGTGAATGCAGCTTAGCAGAATTTGTTGGGATGAGGAAGAAAGGGAAATGCAGCGTGGAAGACCTTGCTCCGTGTCTTACTCGGGGGGGGGTTGGGAATGGAGCACTAGTGCCTGTATATACTTTTGTCCGGAGGCCTGTCTCCCGCTTGTCCGGGCTGGCAGAACAGTCTAAGCCATCTTTTCATGACTCTGCCATCTTCCTCCTCAGTGCCGCATCCCTGAAACCTCCCGCTCTGGAGCTCTCAGCTTTCTCCTCCAGCTCAGTGCCTTCGCTGCACCCTTTTTAAATGAGCGGCGCACATGGGAACACGCTCCACTCTATTACTGCCAAAACCACAACAAATGGCAAGTTTCCGTCTGTCATCTCAGCTCGGCTCCGAGGCACTCGGCGGCTGGGCAGGCGATTTTCATTTTTCTTCCATAAAAGGACATTGCAAGTCGTCTGCAGCGGCGGTGCTCTGTGCTGCAGGCAGGGCGAGCGGCGATGCTATCGACGGCCGCGCCAGCAGTACCACAGCGGGAGCGCTGGCGATTTCCGTATCGCTCCTCAAAGGGATGGGCAGGAGGGGAGGGACCAAGGCTGAAGGTGGGGTTGAGGTGATTGTAGGCAGCAGATAACACCCCGCTAGATTTCATTGCCAAGTCCTAGAGGAAGACAGATAACAGGAGAGTGCTCCTTGTACAGCAAAGCCTGAAAAGTACGGTCCCGTGTAGGAAGAGCGCGCACGTGCGAAACCATGTGGTTCGTCCCGTCGAGGCACGTAGGGTCAAAGTTGCATGGGGAGTGCTGAGAGTCAGGAGATCTTCTCGTCCCCAGCTTTACGCTGGGCAAGATACTTACCTTTGGGGGGGGCTACAAAGGGAACAAGGGAAAGCCACATGCCAAGGGCCCTCCTTAGTTCCCTGGAAGCTGGACGGGTGCATGCCCACAGCTTGCTCCCTGGCTGAGAGGGAGTATCGAGGGAAGCCGGGGACCAGGAGTGAGTCGTGCCCCTCTGGGGGAACTCCCATAGCTTGCTTTTTTGTGTATCCTTGGTCTGGGCCAGGAACAGCTACAAGAAAGGAGTGGTGCCAGCAGTAGCTTGTTCCTAAATGCCCCTTTCCAGAGAGGAGGCACAATGATCGGGCCAGAATCACTCCTTGCCTTGTCTATATACCTGCCACCCTTCCTCGGGACACATAGGAAGGAGCTGTAGGAGCTCTGAGAATACCTCACCTGGCAAGAGGATGGGAGCAGGCTGGGTTAATTGCTGTGGTGGGGTGGAGAGACTCCATCAGCGGGAGCTCAGGTGCTACTGCTTTTACAAGGCCAAGTCTATTTATGCAGTGGTATGTGGAAATGCTTCACTTGATAAATGAGTCTGATGGAGGAGGAGAGGGCAAAGCCCAGCCTGGAAATGGACCTGAGGAAAGAGGTCAGTTTAAATGGGGTATCTGTCTCATGGGGCGGGGGGGGAAATGCTGCTGAAAGCAAGAACTCAAACTAGTCTCTTTAAAAATAGACCATGTAAGTCAGTGCAATTGCAAGCAACAAAGCTTACTCCTGTGCTTGCTTTCTGCCTTATATAGCAATATCCATTCAGTGAAAAGGCAATTCTCCCACTGTTTACTGACCGGTGAATACCTCTTTGTCAGGTCCATAAGAGGTAGCAGTGCTGTCTTCCCTTCATAGCTTTGTCCTTTGCTAAGGAAAGGTCCAGAGGTAATAACCTGAACACAACTTCATGTGGGGATGGAAACTTCAGCCCCAGTGGTCTCGTCTCACCTTCTCTCCTGGGCGCAGCCTGCAACCATTTAGGCAAAGGAGCCACTGAGAGCAGCTGCAAACCTGTGGTGGTCAGTGGAGATGTGTGATGACGGTGTCTTTGGAGATAAGCTGATGGACTCCGTGAGGGGTTGGATAAGAGCACCATGGATGGGTGGTGCCGGGGCGTGAAAGGTCCTTGGCTGCCTTGAACGTGGCAAGTCACCAGAGTGGTCCTGTAGCCGAACTGCTGGGGCTGGAAGGACCCTGAAGGCTTTAGTTGTGCTGAGGTTTGAGCAGAGGCTGAGGTTTGTTGCAGGCTGAGATGCAGCTTTTTTTTTCTTTTTCCTCCAAGGTCCCTTTGAAAAAGAAAGGAAGGAGTGATTTTATTCCGTTTCATGCAGCAAAAGAGCGAGAGTAATGTAACGTGACCACCCGAACATCAGGGAGAAACCCTAAACCTCTGTACAGACCAGAGGGCTCGGATTGCTTGATTTGTTTGATTTTTAAATAGTGAAGTAACTTAGCCTGTCACTTGTCTGTCCTCACAACAGGTAGCGATGCCACCGAGCTGCCCTGGGACTGCTTTGGGAGCTCAGTACAGGTACCCTTCATGGCAGCAGGGGCAAGTTTAAGGTTAAAACTCTGCCCAGTGCTACTTGTATTTGCAGAGCGTCAGAGCAGGGTTATCGTTTCGCTGCTGCAGTGGAAATGGAGGTTGGAGAGGATGGAAAAAGGCTGTTCCCAAGCCAAATTAAAAACATTGTTCTGACCTTAGTCAAGAAGCTATATCTTCCCTCTCTTTCCTCCCCCTCACATTCCTGTCATAGTAATCACTGATCTCTAACCTCAGTTTCATCTGCCACAGCTAACCACTTAAAAAATGCACTTAAAACCCCCCAGCTCTCTGCATACACCTCATCTTGCTGTACCTTAGCGCTGCCAGGGCAGAGTTATCTTTGGAGGGGCGTGAGTCAGCAGTGGAGGTTTTGAATAGTATTGTGTCAGGGCAGCTGATGACTGTCCTTCGGGCCAGAGCACTGAGATGACCTAACCTGGCGTGTGTAGTGCAAGGAGGTGTTTTGCTTCTCCTCTCTGTTTGCACAGAAACAGATTTCAGCAGATGACACAGTCATCAGACTTCCTGAGCTAATAGAAGGCTGCTGCAGACGATGTCCATTTTGGAGGCTGTCAGTAGTTTGTTTCCTAATTTGGTCACAGTGTGCTCAGGGCTGGCCTGCTTTCCTTTTTTCTTTCTTTTTTTTTTTTTTTTTTTTTTTTTTTTAAAAACCCCCCTNTCTTTTTAAAAACACCCATCCTTTTATATCATTGTAGTGGAGGGGAAGCTGTTTGTGTCAGAGAACCTCCAGCTCCTCTCGCTTCCTCTCTGCAGAGGAAGTGATACTTGAAAGGTCTCTTTGAAAAAGCAATGCAGTTCTGAAGCTGATCTTTCCATCTTGTTTTTTCTCCTCCTTTGCCACCCTTTCATGAGCTCATCTCAGTGAGCCTTCTGGCTTTTTATCCCTTCTGGGTGGTCATCTGAGCCCTTAGTGCTAGGGACTTTGGAATAGTTCTCTTAAGTGCAATTGAATAATAATAATGTTGAAAGCTGATATACTGGAATATATATTGCAGGGGAGAGATGCGTGTGATTTCATTTAATGGAAAGAGCACCTGCTTTGTTTTGTTTCATACATCACCACTAACAAGAGGCCTGGTACCATGTGAGAAACTGTATATGCCAAACACTGGGAGAGAAATAGTGTGGCTGCTCAGCTCTGCTAAATGACCTTTAAAAGTTAGCTCATATGTCTTGCAATTCCTCCAGAAAACTAGGGACCACCAACCCCTGTAGAAGATGCCTGCTTTTCAGTGTTGGACCTGAGTCAGCCCCAAACAAGCTGCCTTCCTGACACGAAGGAGTCAGTTTAGTCCTTCCACTGTCAATGTGAGTTTTCATTCAGCGATAGGAACAGCTGCGGAATCAACACCAAACCTGTAGGCTCCTCTTCTCTTTTATTTCTTTTGTGGAGCAGATCATCTTGAATGCTGCCATGCGACACGTACAGGACAATCGGGTGATCAGGCCCAGTCAGCGTGGGTTTATCAAAGGCAGGTCCTGCTTGACTAACCTGATCTCCTTCTATGACAAGGTGACCTGCTTAGTGGCTGAGAGAAAGACAGTGGATGTTGTCTGCCTAGACTTTAGTAAAGCCTTTGACATAGTTTCCCACAGCATTCTCCTGGAGAACCTGGCAGCTCACAGCTTGGATGGTCATACTCTTCACTGAGTAAAGAACTGGCTGGGTGGCCGGGCCCAGAGAGTGGTGGTGAATGGAGTTCAATCCAGTTGGCAGCCGGTCACAAGTGGTGTTCCCCAGGGCTCTGCTTTGGGGGCAGCCTTGTTTAATGTCTTTATCAATGGTCTGGATGAGGAGATCCAAGCACCCTCAGTAAGTTTGCAGTAAGTAAGTTGGGCGGGAGTGTTGATCTGCTCGAGGGTAGGAAGGCTCTGCAGAGGGACCTGGACAGGCTGGATCAATGGGCTGTGGCCAATTGTATGAGGTGCTGGGTCCTGCACTTTGGTCACAGCAACCCCGTGCAGCGCTCCAGGCTTGGGGAAGAGTGGCTGGAAAGCTGCCCGGCAGAAGAGGACCTGGGGGTGCTGGTCGACAGCCGGCTGAACATGAGCCAGCAGTGTGCCCAGGTGGCCAAGGCGGCCAACAGCATCCTGGCTTGTATCAGGAACAGTGTGGCCAGCAGGAGCAGGGAAGTGACCGTTCCCCTGTACTCGGCACTGGTGAGGCTGCACCCCGAATGCTGTGTTCAGTTTTGGGCCCCTCACTACAAGAAGGCTATTGAGGTGCTGGAGTGTGTCCAGAGAAGGGCAACGCAGCTGGGGAAGGGCCTGGAGAACAAGCCTTATGAGGAGCGGCTGAGGGAACTGGGGTTGTTGAGTTTGGAGAAGAGGAGGCTGAGGGGAGACCTTATCGCTCTCTGCAACCCCCTGACAGGAGGGTGCAGCGAGGTGGGTGTCAGTCTCTTTTTCACAAGTAACAAGCAATAGGACAAGAGGAAGCGGCCTCAAGTTGCGCCAGGGGAGGTTTAGATTGGATATTAGGAGAAATTTCTTTCCTGAAAGAGTGGTGAGGCATTGGAACAGGCTGCCCAGGGAGGTGGTGGAGTCTCCATCCCTGGAGATATTTAAAAGACATATAGATGTCATGCTTAGGGGCATGGTTTAGTGGTGGCCTTGGCAGTACTAGGTTAGTGGTTGGACTAGATGATCTTAGAGGTCTTTTTCAACCTAAACAACTCTGTTCTATGATTCTGTGCTGGACTTAGCAGGAAAGGGGGGGCAGGGGTTTCAAAGTTGCGCAGTCAGGGATGCAGCTCCAGCAGCTTTGTTCAGTGCTGTCAGGAGGCTTGGGTGCCTTCGATGGTGAACTTCGTTGCTGTTGAGGGAGCTGCTGTCTGTGTTGGAGAAGACTCCCTAGCCTTGGGAGCACAGGGAGATGCTGGGTTGCCTACTCAAATCCAGCACTATTTTTGGTCAGAGTACATGTTATAAACAGCTTCAGCAGAGCCTCAGGTTAAGGTGCACCAGGAGCAGCTTGATTACTGGCAGTAAAGGTTTGACTGTAGATGGGCAGGTACAGGCTGGTCTCTGCAGAAGTTCCTCTGGAGAGAGGAAACCAGTCTGCATCGTGTGTTGGATGCCAGGTTACTGTTGACCTCTGAAACATGAGTAATGGAGAAATGAGAACATGAAGTGGTGAGGCAGCAAGTTTAGAGGGGGAAGGGGAAGGTGAAACAGAAGTTTTCTTCTAATTTAGTAAAAATCACCTCTGTGTGTCATTCTTACTTGCATATTATCTTCTGATTAGCCATGAATGATTCACCCACCACTTCCACCTGAAAGGAATGACATGTTTTGAAGTGTATGGTTTATAATCTCACTAGGCCAGCATTTCTTCTCTTCCTTCTCCCTCCCCTTCCAGTGCCCCCAAAAATGCATTCTCTTATTGCTTTTAACCTTCAAGCCTCTTTTCTTCTGCTCTCTCTCTGTTACAACTCTTGCATTATTAATGGGACTGTAGCAATCCAGCCGGAACACTGACATTACTAATTACTACTTATAGCAGAGGGATGAGGAGCAAGATAGAAACTGGGTCACAAAATGTTGTCATCATAAAATGATAGCATCAGAACTAGGGAGCAGAACTCTGTACAAGCAGGTTTGCATTGGAAATGGCCTCCTTCACCCAGTAGCATACCTGTGCACATTCACCATGCGCGTCCTCCTTGCTTATTTGCTGCGTGCAAGTGGGAAGGCCATCTTGCGCACGCAAAAAGGTTAATGGACCTGCAGTTTCCAGGAGCAGAGGAATGGAGTGACACGTTGTGTTCTGCCTGGTGGCACTTCAAGCATCGGAAAATTCATGTGCTCCTTACTGCTGGCGCTGTAGTAGGAAGCCCCTTGCCTTGTTGGTGTCAACGGCTGAGGAAGCGTAAGTGGCTGCGTTTATTTTTGCATTCAGTGAGAGCCTGCCTCACTCGATGCATTCCGATTGTCCTTGGTAGTACCAAGGGCATCCTATAGTAGCAAACATCTCTCTCTGCTCCATGTAAGAGAATATGGCTGCTATGAAATCAGAACAAGAACATTATTTTGGGGATGCAGCAATTAACCTGTGAATACTGGGCTGCTGTAAGCATAAGGAATTGCCTGTCTCTGGTTAATGGAGCTGTGCCTTTTCACCCAATTGGGCAGAGCATCCGCTTGGGAATCCCGCATCCCTTAGAGGCCTTGCGCGAACAGTTGTGCTGTCGCGTTAGCTTGCTCCTTGAGAGAGGGGCAAGTGTGGAAAGGGAAGCGTCATTTACGGTAAAATGTATCCACTCTTATGCTAAGTGACAGAGAAAGTAGTCTCTTTAAATGCATGCTGTCTTCTCTGAAATAGTTAAAACGGCTAAAATACGTAGGTCAGCAATAAAACACAAATACAGAATTGATCAGTGTGTGCTGGCAAAAGACTGAAGTCCGTCTCCCAAAAAGATGCTTTAAAAGAAAAAATACAAGCCGAAGCCTAATCTCTCCCAGACGTATAAATTTGCTTGCTAGTGATGAGGGAACGAGAGCATGGCTCTGAGCGAGATGGCTGGCTCAAGCTAGCAGATTCCTTAGAAGTCTTTGGAGACGGGGAAGGGACTGTGTGTTTCTTCCCTCCCTGTGTTGCTGGTCGCAGTATGTGTGACCGCCTGTGCGTGCATCAGTTGGGCGACGCCGCTTTTGGATGAACGTGGGGAAGCATCAAAGCAGTTTGTGCGCAGTCCCTGCTAGGCAGTCGTGCATCCAGACTAGCAGCGTGTTTCATTTATATTCTTGACAAAGCCCGGAGGCCGGCACACGAGCGGCATGACTCCCTCGCAAGTCAGATGGTAACTCTCGCGAAGTGAGCTGGATATTTAGGCTGAGCAGACTTGACAATATCCCCTTTCAAAGATTATCCTTTAAACTGTCCTAGTCGCACACCGCCTTTGGTGCCCGCCTGAGCCTTTTGTAAGGGTGAACGGTGTTTAAAAGAGAGGCTGGCTACTCTAATCTCTTCTCGGCGGGCTGAAAAAATCTATCCTGCTGTAGCGAGCCAACTTCATTTCTCTAACTGATCATAGTAAGTGTAGGGCTCTTAAATCCTGGCTCATATTTTATCCACAGTGTTGGTGGGGCCGTCAGTTATCTCGAAGCGAGCCCAAAGCAGAGCTTTGCTAGTGCAGCTTAGGGCATTTGAGGGAGAGCAGACATTCCCGTTAAGTGGGAGCTGATGGTAGGCAGTAATTTCTACCACGTATTTAATAAAGCCACTGTGGAGTGGGAGAGGTCTAGAGTTTATGACCTCAGTATTCTTTTTTTAAAAGGCAAGTACTGATTTGCCATTAAAACCAAGCATTGTCAGTAAGCCAAATGCTTTCTTGGTCCAAAATTTCATGTGCACGTATTTAATTAAAAGGCGACAGGGTTAATGAAGCTTTCAGTGCATAAGGCCTCATTCCCTGAATTTAATTTTCTTTAATTGCTCCAGAGATTGAAATTCCCAGCTGTGGTTGTCCCCTAACATGTGAATTAAAGAACTGGAAAGGGACAATTTGAATTGTCTCGTTCAGTGCCAGCTTCTTCCTCT
Organism: Scopus umbretta; assembly: GCA_013400535.1. NCBI lineage: Eukaryota > Metazoa > Chordata > Aves > Pelecaniformes > Scopidae > Scopus > Scopus umbretta. The sequence goes on from VZTL01063098.1 coordinate 91,537, forward strand.
TCTACTGATTTTTCATCTCTCTGGTTGAAAGAAGATTAGATAAAAATGCTTTCTTGAGTCAGTGTCTTAGCTTTGTGGTGGAATTGGCAAAGCTGTGAGCTGCTGACACCTTGGACGCTGGGAACAAGGTGAAAAACAGGGAGTGTTTGTGCAGATCGTGTCACTCATCCCTAATGTATTACAGAAGATTGAGAGCAAATACGGGGTTTATTCTCTTCCCACCTCAATACCTGCCATCACATTCAGCACCGGTGGGGTTGGGTTGACTGAATTGCCTACCACAGCCCAAATCAAAAAAGGTGTTTTGGGATGGATTTCTTGTTGTTTACAGGGACATTTGAATAGTGGCTTTAGCGCCCAAGACCTCTGTGAGCATCAAGGTCTTTTTGTGGTCCTCTCGTGTTAACTGTTGTGCGAGCTCATGGTCCAAGCTCTGCAAAGCTCTGTAAAAGGGTGAAAATCTAAAATGCGGCAAATCCATGTACCAGCGAAACGATCAGTGATGGAAACAGCCGGTCATGTTCCTGACTTCATTATAATAAAAACTTACGACCCTTGCTGAATGTTCCCGTATGTGGTGCTCTCTGTCTCTGTGACAGCTGCTGTCAAATATTCCACGGCTACTGTATGTTTTTATGTGTCCTCATAGGCTTGTTAGCAACTATAGCCTTGACTAGATGCTTAATAGAAAAGAAAGCTGTCAGCAGCAATAGAAGACATCGGGGGTTAATTCAATACACACCTAACATTGGAACAATGGGAGCAACAAGTTTTGCCACAGGTTTTGTCTCCTTTTGGAGGTCTTCGCTGTCAAAAATCCTTGGGAAAATATGTAGTATCATCCCCTTGGAGATGATAGTGGAGACTTGCCATAACCAGCTGGCATGTGGTACTGATAAATCAGCATCCCCTACATGAAGAGGTGTTTCAGAGCTGTCAGGCTTTCCCGGTAAGAAGCTGGTGGCTGCTGGTAAGCTCTGGAGTATAAGGTGGTACCTGGGGTACATCTGGGGGCCTGTGGGGGATTGTTTTGGACGAGCTGTGCTTTGCTCTCAGGAAGGTGTCCCATCTCCTCCCGTTGCTGGAGAAAGAGCCGCCCTGCGGGTACCCCTGCCCCGGCGGTGGAGCCGGAGGGGTGCCAGGGTGGCTCTGGCACCCAGCACCCTGACGATAATGCATTTGGAGAGGAGGCACAGAGAGAGGTGCCCTCCACGTGTAAGCTCTAACCTGCATTAATCAGCAGTATCCACTGAATCTCTGCCGGAGCATACGAATATGTAAAACCATTGGGGTTAAAAAAAAAAATTTAATTCCTTTCCGGCATTCTTTCATTCTTCCTTATTTCCAGTCAGCCTGTTCAGCTGGAGTCGGCACAAGTACCACTCTCAGGCTTGCACTTCTGGCCTGAAGGAAACCGCCGCCTTTGCTACTACATAACACCTCTCCTGCGCCTCCACGGCTTAAGCGACCTCCGCCCTCCGGGATAACTAATGGCCAGGTCGTTGTGCTGGGGGCCAGGAGGTCCAGGGCCTGGCCCGTGTGCGGCTGCTCCTCCTGCCGTGGGCTCGGGGAGCAGGGGTGATGCTTAAGTGGTCTCCGTGCTGCTACCAGTGTAAACAGAGCAGATGTTTCCCGGAGTCAGGGGAGCATTAATGGAATGCGTCGGCCCCGGCTGATGCAAAACATCGCTGCGAGTTTTGGGGATGAGGTCAGCGGTACTGAAAGCTGATGGGAGTTTAATGTCGAGTCTGCCTCTCTGAGCCGAGGGGTCAACAGAGAAAGCCGCGGCTAATGGAAACGCAAGTACACTTGTCATAAATCAGTGCCAAAATACTGAACAGGCGTAGCTGCTGCCGCATCCCGCAGCCAGCGATGTTGCTGTAACTACCCGTTAGCTATTTGGTGGCTGCTTTCCTCGCCGAGTGCTTGTAGTGTTAGTGTTTGGCTTTAGAAGAGACAAACAGAGGCTGAAAACGGAGGGTTTGGGGAAAGCTTTACCTCCGAGTGCTGGGAAAGCTCTGCCTGCTTCGCCGCCGCCTTCCCCCCGGCGTTTGTGGGGTCCCATGGCTCCTGCGTCCCACCCATTTGGCGAGTAGCAGGAGGGCAGCTGGGATCTTGTTTTAAGCAAGTCATCCTTCTGGTAAAAGGAGATGGATCATGTTTCTGCTGCGAGGTTGCTAGGAAGTCCTGAGGCATCCAGTAAAGCGTTGAGAGGCAGGAGGCGAGGCAGGCTTGGCGCTGCTTAGAGATCATATGTTTTTTTTTTTTTAAAAAACAAACAAATCTTGTAAAAAGTAGAGCAGCATTTTTCTAGACAATGAAAAGTCAGTTTGCTCTCAGGACCAACCAACACATTTCTCGTAAAGCTGGACACTGTAATGTACCATTTGCCAACAAGATAAGATGGTCGTATTCGTTCAGCGATTTATCCTCTGTGAAGCTAATCTGAAAGAATGCTTTATTGCTCTATTTATTTTTTCAAAAGAAGCTTCTTTGACCTCATTTTTTGTGTTGGAAGTGTGCATGCCTTTAAGCTAAATCTCAAAGCCCAGTCAAAATGGAGGTCTGTTCTCAGGGTTGCTGCTTAAAACACAATATCCCTGGGCTGTTAGTGGCAGAGATGCCATTCAGAGGCTGAGAGGTGAGCATCTCTCCCCAAGGCCTTTTCTGTATTGAAAAGCTTCGCCACAATATCCAGCCTCATACACACCAACAAAGCCTTGTCTGCAGCTAGAAGGGTTTTGTTTGGTTTTTTGTTTTTTTTTTTTTCCTTTCTGGGTCCTCCTTGAAGGGCAGAGGTTAAAACAAAACAGATGTTCTTGGATGGCGTCTCTGCTCTGCTAAGAGGCAGTTGCTGTAAGAGGTCTTGAGTCCTGGCAGACGAAGCAAAGATGCTACCTCCTATTTGCAAGCGGATGTCAGGTTTAATAAAAAAAACAATCTAAAGGAGCCAGATGATCCCCCCCTGAGTGGGGCGAGAGAGGAGTATCGGTGGTGCTATTGCATTACCTCCATCCTAAAGCTTGCGTATGCAATTATCCATGTAAGTAAAACTCGAAAGTGCCTCCGTATGGCACGTTCTCCCCAAACAAGGGAAAGGATTGTAGCTATCGGAGTGGCCTGCGAAGAGAGGGATGGATCTTTCAGGTAGCTGGAAGCCGTGCCAGTTTGTGTGTTTGCTGGTAGCCTGCTACTATATTTAGTTTCTCTTGGCCTCCCAGAATGAACGCATTGAACCTTTCTAGATATGGAGATAGGCACAGCACCAACCGGCTTGCCAGCTTCTCGGCTTTGTAGTTGTTGTTTTCAGCCTTGGTCCTTGCCGTTCCCGTGTCTGGGGTAGAGGGTGGATAGATGAGGTTACGGGAACGAGAGCTGCTTTTGTAGCTGTTCTGTCTGCAGATGAAACCTGGGGTAGTTTTTAAGAAAAGCTTCTTTTGGAGTGTGGGGTTTTTTTTAATCCTGTGACTTTAACCCTTTGTGGTGTGTTCCAGGTGTGCAGAGCGAACAACAGGTGCTTTGCAGGACTCATTAGGAAACTTCTCCCGTTTTGTACCACAAACAAGCATGCAGATACTTTCAGAGGCAACTTTGTTTTACTGTAAGAGATCCCTATCTTGAATGACCTACCCATGTTATTAAATGAAGTATTTTTTTTCCTCCTGGAACTTTATTCTGCTTGCAGCTGTTGTACAAGCTATAGATTTCTAGATTTGTGTCAGAAAACCATGAACTCAGACCACTGGGATTTTTGTGGGTGGGTGAAAGTGATAACAGATTAATGTGTTTTACTTAGCATCTCCATCTGCCAGACTAAACCGCGTTCTGCATAGGAGATTTAACGCAGCTGTTTCGAGCTGGTCCGCTAAAAGCAAAGCACCCCTTACCTAATCAAAGTTGACCCATGATCTAAAAAAACAAGCATTGCTCTTTCGAAAGGCAGTGCCTTATATATAATTGTATTTACTTTCCTTTTCCTGATCCAAGCACTGTGATGAACTCGGTGTGCAAATGAGGAAGAGCGATGATATGGAGAAATGCAGGTGATTCCCTAAGGACCAGGTACAAGCTCCAGGTACTCACCAAACACATGGATCAGGTTCCTTGTCTGAAATTTGAACTCTTACGTATTGCTGCGACACGTGCAGTTGCCTTCCTTACGCTTTGTCTCCATAAGCAGATAAATTAAAACATGTAGTATAAAATCAGTTATCTCAGTCCCAACGTGGGCGACTCATACCAGAGGAAAATGACTGGCAAGCGATAGTTGTGCGTGGCCATATGTGTAAAAGTGTACGCGCTTTCTCAAATTGCGCTTGGCTCAAATCTCTGTCGCTGCGAGGGGCAGCCTTAAAGTCCAGCTGCGAGCAGAGCCAGGGTGAGGAATGAGATGACCTGATCAGGCAAAAGCTGCTGTGCATTAGCTGTAGCTATTAGCTTTTCTGTTCCCTCCTGTGAGCTCTGGAAGTTAAATGGGAATGAAGTAGCTGCTGAATAAGAGACGTGTTATCCTTCGCCTGCATCCATTTATATGTAGCAAGTTGCCATGGCTAAGACACTGATCAATTATTGTTATTTTCAAATTGAGGATTATTCTTCAGCTTTTTTTTTATAGAAATGGGTATCTGTCATCTTCGTTATCCAGAAAGTATCAGCAAAAGCGCGTGTTGATCTTAGCGTGCGTGTGTTGTGTGTGTGTGCACCTGCACATACACACTCCCCTGCCATTCCTGTACGCCCCTTCTCTAATTTTTGCATTGCCTGCGAGACCGGATAAACAGCCCCGACCCTGAGGAGCCCAAAGGCACTGGAGAGTTGGAAGGTGTTGGGGAAAGGCCGGCTTGGCCGATTTGGCTGCGTAAAACTGAAAGGTATTTACTCAACGCATTGGGTGGACTGTTCTTCTATGTAATGAGTTGTGTAACTGCACAGCTGTACCAAAACAGACCGAGGTCCTCTGACTTGTCTCCCACATGGACTCATTACAACTACTTGTCAGGAAGATGCAAAATTCTTGTGATCTGTTTGCATGTGTTACTCCAGATTGCTTTTTGCTCAGAGTGCCTCTCTGTTTTGGAGTATCAGTGGGCCTTCTCTGCTTTCTACGGGCTTGATGACAGGTGCTGTCCTAAAAATTTGGACTGGATAGTTCCTCTGAAGTACCTCACATCACCACAGAGAAGTGAAAGCAAGCAATGCAGTTACCAGGAAAGCTGTAGTCCTTGGACTTGAGTGCTGGGGCATGTAGAGTCAGAGAAAGATGGCATTTATATTATGGTATTAGTGACATCAAGTGTGTTTAGTTCTGATTCTTAGTCTTAAGAATGACAGGAAGCTAGAAGACCCTTAGAAAAAGTTTAAAAGTATTCTCTGCAGTCTAGAAATCCTGCCTTATGGTAAGATGTTAAAGCTAACTCTCTTTAAAGAGAAATGTTACGAGATCACTTGGTAAGGCTGGAAATGTACACCTTCACAGATGTATGTAACATCTGAAATGTAACAGGTTGATAAGATAGTATTAAAAGTCCAAAAGGTAAAGCTGGTTGAAAACCCATGCTTTGAGTCAGCCTGGAGCTTTTGGATCAAGTTGGATATCTTGATTGAGAAGGAGGGAGATTTTAAACGCAGTTGTAAATGGAATTTTTGATATAGGGAATAGATGCTTTTATAGGACTCCCTACTTTAATGGTCACTTTTGGCTTCACTCTGGGTTGAACTCTATTGCTTTAACACCATTACAATCTGTAGCCCTGCTATTTCAAGCTGTGATTCAGCTAGATTGTCCAGGCTAAGCCAGACTAGGTGTGAACAGACGTGGCTGGCTGACGGCCAAGGAGCCGAAGAACTGCAAGAAGTGGTAGCCTGGATTCAATAGGTAATGCTTTCCTGGGGATTGTGTGCTGTGTTAATTAGCACTACCAGGGGAGAGACAACCTCGGAACATGTGTGATTCAAAGGCCACAGGACAGGCTGAAAGGAGAAAAATTTATAGAGAGCCATTAGATGAAGTACCACCGATGGTGCAGAAAGTCCCTGGCCCATGGAGAGCAGCATGCAGGAGCAGCATGCCTGCCCTGTCTGTAGGATCAGGTCTAGATGGACTTCTAGTGTAAGGTACCACACTACGTCACGTCAGGTAAGGTACCACACTAATTTTGCTGGTGGGGAAAACTAACACCATCTTGATACTCAGAAGTAAGAGATCTGTATGAAAAGGGCTGTAGGTAAACACTGCATCTAAAACTCTGCTTTTGGCCTGAACTCTGCGCGACAGCCTTCATTTTGGCACGGTGGTTTGTTAAACGGCTGTTGTTCAGGGCTGAAGGTAGTCATTTCTGTATGTATATACCGAGAGAAAGGTTATGCTGTAAAATAGCGTTCCTCGATTTCTCCTGCTGCTGACCTGATGCACGTGGATGTGGGCGTGCAGGGAGGTCCTGCTCTGGGTTCTTCTCGGCATGTTGCTGTTTGTGACTTCCCACTTAGCATTGAATACAGATGTTTATGCATATACTTAGAAAAGGCTGGTCTGGAAATAAACTCCTCTTTGCAGCACTCCACCTCCCGCTTCATATTTTAAGACTCTTTATTCTCTTGTAGTAATTTTCCAAGTGGGTTAGTGCAGGTCACCAAGGCATCTGCATCAGTAAAACACAGCGAGATGTTACTGTCATCTCCTGAAACACTCCAGCACTCCACCCCATTGCTTATCAACCCGCTCTCCAGTAATCCTAATAGTTATGTCATAGCAAGATTAACAGAAAATCCAGGCAAATATTTATGGTGCCCTTCAAGGTATGTATTAATCCTAGTATGTGAAGTGGGGTAGATGCATTGCGAGGAGAGCTTGGAAACCTTGCTCACGTGGGCTGAGAAGGGATTCTGCCAGGCTGGGTAAGCTGCTGCTGCCGGCCTGGGCAAGAGGCGTGGGGCAGCCGATGCTGCTGCGGTGTTTTCCAGCCCGAGAGGGGGACGCTGGCGCTGGGCAGCCTCGGTGTGTAGCATCCCCCAGGTGGGGATGGGGAGAGGAGCAGCTGCAGGAAAGGAAAATAAAAAGGACAAGAACCAGTGTCTCAGTTGCCCTTAGTGCTATAGCAGCATCGTACAGCAACTCGACGATGAGAGGAAAGGAGAAGAAATGCTAAGGCAAAGCAAAGGAGCAGCAGCTTGAGGCTGGAGGAAAGAAGCAGAAGAGCTCTACAGCAAGGTGGCGTCTAATAAATGCCTGGGCAGGCAGTGTTGGATGGGAGGTGAGAGTTTTAATCACGGAGAAGACCAGTTCTTTTTTGTCAGTGGGGCTGTGCAGGTTTCTGGTGTTTGGGGGCTGACACGAGAGGGCTAACGAGGTACGGCTTCCTCCCCCAGGGTACAGCTAGCCCCAAGGTGATCGGGTGCCAGACTCTAGTCTGGCTAATGATGAGGATACTCTCCTAGTTTTAAAATCCCTGTACTCACAAAAAGCTCTAAACTAAAATTTTAATAGCAACATGCCAACACTGACCAGAACCATGCACTCGGGAGCTGCTGTGGAGGAAGGCCTAGTGAGGAGCGTGGTGGACGTCGCAGTTCAGCTGAAGCCAGGCAGAGCCCAGTCTCTGGAGAGAGGAGGACACTCTTTCTGGCTGTAGCTCTAATCTCTAGGAGATACTTTTAATGTCGTTAGCATGCTATAGTCAAAGAATGCTTTGTGCCTGGCAAGGCCGTGGTAATCGCTAATGCTTATAAATACTGCCCCCTCTTTCCCAGAGGGGGGGAAAAAAACCCCAGGATTCCTTGTAGTTTGTGTGGGTTTGGGGAGTGTTTTTCTTCTGAATCGGCTGCAGAGCTGTGACACCAGAGGGAGCAAGTGAGCCTGAAATAGTTGCTTTCAACAAAAACCAGCAGCAAATAATCACAGCCTTTGCAAGAGGTAAATTAAAACCATCTCCAGCCTGGGAAACATGCACAGCTCAGCATCTTTCCTCCATAAATATTTCCCTGCTGTTCAATCTTTGTAACCCCTTCAGCGCCCAGCAGCCATGCTCTTCCTGGCTGGCAGCGAGCTGCCTGCCTCCTCACCGCGTGCTCCCCGAGTGCTGGGCAGAGAGTTTGACCTGTCGATATCGGAGTTCGGTGGCTCTGTTGGACCTTACTGGCCTGGAGAAGTCAAGAAAGCATTGGTATGAAACCAGTCCGGCCTTCCTGCATGGCACTGGGCAGCCTGACGTCCCTGTGGAGCAGTGATTAGTACTGGAGCAGTAGATTTAGAATTTCCTTAGCATCTCTCATGCATTTCTATAGCTAAAGCAACACTTGAGCTTTGGAGGAGGTTGGTCTTGCTGTCTTCTGTCACCCCCTTTAAACACGGGGGTTGTCCAGTCTTTGCACACTCATCAGGAGCAGTCAAGTAGCTGGAAGTGTGGGGTTTTAACATTTGTGTTATCAAAGCTCAGTTCCAGCCAGACGATGTTCTTTCCCACCCTGTCTCAATGGCATTGCATCCTTGTCTACACAGAGATACTATGAGGCATAAGTGGGATTTTGCTCCGTGGAAGTTGAGAGCAAGCTGCCATAAGAGGGCTCCAGAGCCCTGTTCTTGAGTACGCTCCTTTGTGAAGCGATCTTCCCCTTTTTCTTTACCAGCATGTCCAAGCTGCCTTTGCAAAACTCTCTTACACCTGCTCTAAATATATTATTTTTTTTCCCCTTTGTATTGCTCAGACTGATTATGAATCTGGTCTCTTTATTGTAACCAGTATAGACGTACATACTACAAAAATGCCTTGTACTAATAAACCTTATTTCTTTGTCTGAATAGAGAAATTTGACTTAGTACGACTCCCTCCCTTCTACTGTACCCCGTAGCAGGAGCTGTGTCGGTACAGCTGCAGGGAGAGGAGGCCTGAGACCACTTTGAGAGGCACCGTTCATCTGTATGCAGTGTGCTGTGTGCCTGTCTGGTAACGAACACAATGAGCCTTGGGGATGGGGTTTGGGACAGGGGAGGGAGTTGTGTTGCCATGACAATACAAATGGCAATGGATGACTGTTCAGATAAAAGCATCACATTTTTCAAAGGAGAAAAAAAAAAAAGTAGTGTAAAATAATAGCAGTTGAAATATGGTGTGAATTCTAGCTTCAAGTGGATGTGGCTTGCTAGAAGAACGTGGGGCTGTAGGTGTTAATTCTGGAAATGTTCTTCCCCTTGGGGTGTTGAGGGAGCATTAAGAAGGTCATGCAGGAGCCAGGCATTCTATGAGTAAGCGTCCAGCAAGCTTTCCATGCAAATAGTTGGATGTGCCATAATGAGTTCCAGTAATAGCTGACTGCTGACTTGTACCATGGGAGATACTGGGAGAGCAGGGACCACGTACTGATAGCGTGCTTACCAGTGAAGATACAGCTGCCAGTCTGGTACATCAGGCGCAGTGCAGATGGCTAGCTATTTATATTTCTGTTGTGCCTAGAGCAGATTCCTCCGTGTTACCACTGTCTGGGGGAAAGTAAATGTCCCATGGAAGCCAGAAGCAGTAAGGATGCATTTACAGGCAAGGTAGTGAAGTCCAGTAGACCTAGTCCTGCTCTAGGGGCTTTTTAGGAATCTCCTTGTTGATCCTGTTTAGGCGGAACATTTCTAATCCTGCTGTGAATCCCTGCTAGACACTGGTTTTGTTTTCAGGCATGGCCAGTGTAAGACCTGTTTCTACTTCGATCTGGCACCTAGCTGTAAGCTTGTCCCTTTTTAACATAGACTCCAAAGACCACAGTAAGACAGGCTTTTTTAAATAGTCGTTCTCCCAAAATTGTTCACAAGGAGAGACTAAACTTATCCAGTTGCCTGTAATTCAAGATGTGTGATGATTGCACTGGTGAGGCAGCCTGTTGTGTCCTGTTAAGCACAAATAGAAATTCCAAGGAAGGATGGGATAATTAGAAGCAATTCAGTGATTCTTGTGACTGTATAAAAATAACAGGACTTTTTAAGGATCAGTTATTTTTAGCAGATTCATGTCAAAAAAGCTTTGTGAGGTTTTGTATCTGAAAACAGTAAAATGAGGTATTGTACCTTCTTTTTTTTTTTTCCCCACCCTTTTTCTTTTTTTCCTCTGAGTTTGATGTGTGCTGAGGCTCTTGCTTCATAAAATAAGTTGGCTTTGGAAATTGTTGGGATAGCTAACGTAGCCCGCTGGATTGCTTACAAGGGGACATCAGCACCAGGTTTAGCAGTGGGACCCACAGCCGGCCAAGAACTTGGTGGGTTGTGAAGATCTGATTTAAGAAGAATGTGTTTTGAGCACTACATCCAAAGAAACCTTGCAGCCTGAAGCTGGCTGATGTCTATCTGATCTGTATTTAACTTTGGTGCTTTATTGTGTCTCAGGGAGGCAAAGTTTTTTCTGTTCTGCTGTCCTGTAAGGACGCTCTTCTGTAAGTCAAGGTGTTTTTCGTTCTGAACAGCTGCTCTTCCAAGGGAGAGGTTCCAGATTGGCAGCCAAAACCAAAACGTGAAGTTTTTGTGGGTTTTCTGTTATACTATATTGTCTTTGGAAAGTCGAGCAGTAGTGTTTAATTACGAAGAAAAAAGGCAGGGAGAGGGTTGAGGGTCTCAACAGCTGCTCGCTCTGGCTGCCAGGCAGCATCTAACCCGCCACACCAAACCATTTCACAGAGGTGCTCGGTTGTAGTGTGTGTTACCAAAGGTTAAGCTTATGCACCTGAACAAGACTAAACAAAATTCAAGATAAACCCTGGAAGTGCTTTTGGGTGCTGTGCTGGGGGAACTTCTGCTGGAGAGCAATTGGTGATGTTTGGGAGCTGCACAGAGTGAAGCAGCTTGTCCTAAGGTCTGGTGTAGGACAGAGTTTCCTTCGGTATAAAGGGGAAGGATGCAGATCCTTGAGTGTCATCTGGCTGTCTTCTTGCTGAAAGTCTTCTGGTTTGCGAGGCTGATGCTGGGGAGGGAGGTGCACCACAAGACTCGTGCATGTAGGAAGCACAGTAGGGAAGAAACTCGGCAACGTTACGAGTATGAAATGATGACGCTTTCACTTTGTCCAAAATGCCTTTTTAACATAAAGCTCCAATGAGATAGTTTTCTCAGTAATAGCAACCTTCTCCCAAAAAACTACAGTCGGTGAGGTCTTGGGATTTTAACATACCCTGTGAGCGTTACGCTTGCTCTTCTCCCCAAACGCCGTTGTGCAGATGTCACCTCCCTTTGTAAGACTTGACAAACTGAAGCTCGGGTTCATTTTTAATTCTGGAGTCACGATCAGTTTCGTGGTTTCCACCCAATACCGTTGCATTGTTTTATGTGATTCTGAAAGCGAAACTAGTGCCAAACAAAAAATGAAATTGTCCTTTCAGCTTTTGTTGTTGATGCATCTGAAATGCAAGGTGTACAGTGCCATTTCGCCATCATCTTTGTGTAAGTGGGTTTAAATATGGCTGTGTTTAGTGGTGTGAAGGTAAGAGAATACTTTGTCATTTAAAAAAAAAAAAAAGGCATAAAAGCAAAGTTACTGTTACTGAATAAAATGTCTTCTGACTGCTCTTATTTTTGGATTGAGCGTGTCTGCATTTAAGCTCAGGAATTTGGAATAATATCTGATGGAAGAAACTTAGGGGTTTGTATAAGCAAACATAAACGTGCACTAACAAAAAGGGCAAATGCATTCCTGATTTAAATGAAATTCTCAGCTTGTTAAACAACGTTTTCCAGCAGATGCGTAACTCGGGTTGCGTGGAAAGGAGCATATTGGGTCACCTGGTAAAACAGCGCGTCGTGCATATGAAGTGCCCTCGCAGAGGCTTCCCGGACCACGCACGGGAGCCCAGCGCCCTGAACGCTGCCCAACTCTTCCCGTTTGCTGCCATCTCTTTTTTGTTTCCCTTCTCTTTTGTCTTCCTTTAAAACGAGACATCTGTGCTCCTCCACAGTCCAGTGTCTTTGCCCACGTGCATCCCTGACGGAAGCTGGAGAAAAACCCTTTAATCCTTAGTGGGGGGACAGTGGTGGCCTCTGGTGTTTCCGGAGTTTTAAGGAAGTCACTGAAGTTCCTCCTCGTTGACTCCCCTCTGCAGAAATGTGACAGATGGGTCTTTTCCTTTTATGGCCAATAATGCTGGTTTCCCTTTGCAATAAAATCCTGGGTCAGAAGTGGAAGCGAGAAGTCGGGCAGGGGGAAAGGGCTGGCCTTACCAGCTCCGAATGGGTGGGGATGTGATTTGCGACATAGTAAATTCTAGGCTAAAATAAACCGACTTACAACATCTACCCGGAGGTGCTGGTTTTGTTTGCTTGAGGGGTGCCTCAGGTTTCCAGTCCTATTGCTTAAGACAGCAATTAGGAATTGTTACTCTCCTTAATTTCTGGTCCAAAGCCAGGATGGTTTTCAGATAGTCTGATTGAGTCTAGATAACTCTGATTGAATCTAGGTAAGCACAGGAAGACAATGCCCACTTCTTTCTGACAATCACCTTCAGTCCTTCACTCCAAGTGAAATGTCTTGGCCTCTTATGGATGTCTTGGAATAGTTTTCTTCCTGGACCCTGAAGAGCCATTTTCTACAGCAGTTAATGTGGTCTTTCTGCCTGACACTTGGCACTGGCTTCACTCATTAGCTGAGAGCAGGTAATGTCCCTCTAGGTGGTAATTGCCAATGGTGTTGGTAAGCCAAAAGCCAGCATTGTCAGCCAATAATGTCTTTTACAAATCATCTGTGGCTGCAAATGGTTCGATGAATTTGAACCTTAAAAGTTTTTTTTCTAATAAAGTGAATCTCCTGTTTCTTGCTACAAAGTGCTTCATATCCTGTTTCATGACATTAATGCAAATGGATTGTTTGGCAATTGGTTAAACGGCTTGATTTTTAAGTGGTACAGCTTTTTTTTTTTTTTTT
>VZTL01063098.1:109178-121573 GCA_013400535.1 Scopus umbretta
GGGGGGGGGCAGTTTATCCTTATGAGAAACACTTGTTTCTCAGTTTAGGAGAAGGGATCCTGGTGAGATGAATGTGTAATGCAAATACTCCAGTGCTCATTTATGCAGCTGACCTGCTGCCTGCAACTTTTTATATACACCTCACATCTCTGGAGCTTGGGAAGAAGTAGCTCTGAAGCAAAACTACTTCATTCAAAACATCCCATTCAAATAATAAAATTCTTTCGAGTTTTGTGCAAGTTCAAATTAACGCACGATCCTTTTCAGTGAAAGAGCTGATTCTCTTGCTCCAAGTACAGTACGGTACGCGAGCATGAGATCAGCAAGCAGTTTCTTGTGCTAGCACGGTTTCCACCTCTGACCAGCTGTAGGGTGATGTTGATGCTGCGCAGCACTTCTTGCGTGAAGCTGCAAATATTTTTGCTCTGTGGGTCTCTAACCACTGCACCCAAACCGGCAGTTGATCTGGCCTTTTAAAGTCAAGATCGGGGCAGGGGAAAAGCCTGCTTTGGTCTGGTATATATGTTTCAGGAACTTCTGAATTACAGATACGAGATAGTCCTACTGCCTTAGGCAAGCGTGGGGTGAGAGTTACCACGTGTTTCTGGTTCTCAGATTCTAACGCAGATGACCCAAACCTCCACGGGAACCAGCCTGCTGGTGCATTTCTGGATGCAAAAGGGCATTGCGTATCTCCAGAGTCTTAAAGATGGGGAAGGGGCTATAATATGCCCAATTTAACAAGAACATGCAAAACAGGAGGTATTGGTTGGGGTCATCGTTTTTGGTAATGGAGTTTAATATATGGCCAGAAAAGCTTTAACCAACCCTTCTGGTAGGTGTTGGATATAAATGCATATTTTCCTTGTCCAGCTTTTAACTCTCCATCACTCATAGGTCTCTATGTTTACACCCCGGCATGTTCTTACAGCCTCGTGTCCAAGACTTGTGCCTTTTCTTTATTTCTTCCTGCAACCTTTCCCCTCCCAGAATAAATCATGGCCGTACTAAGGAGAGGAAACTTCAGTTTTTCCTGGGTTTCTTTTAGCTGCTCGTCTTTTCCTTTCTGTGCCAGGGCCCGGAGCTGCGGTCTGGCCGGTGGCCGCTGAGCGGCAGCGCTGCCCGGGGAACAGCTTTGCTTGGGGACCCAGCACAGCTCCCCAGGGAGCAGCAGACCCACCCAGCACCGATGTCCTCCCAGCCCTTTGCTCCTTGCCCCCCTCATCCATCCGAGGCACGTTCGTTCGTTCCTTCACGCTGCGTGGATTTTGAGCGTTTGGAGTTGGTACCTGCTGCCCGTCTCGCCCTGCGGTATGCAGCAATGCCGGGGGCTCCGGAACCGGGGAGCTGCCGCAGCAGTTCCTGCTGGAAGGAGCGCTCTCCGTACTGGGCGGTCGGCTACCTGTGGAGCTGGGGTCTGCGTCCCTGTGCTGGCTGTTTGTACGTCTGTAAAGAGGGGTCTCTCACCAAAATGGATTCTCTTGTGTTGGATTATAGCCTCTTTATCCCAGCTTAATGTATAGGAAATCCCAGAAACAGCCCTGAAGGAGTTTGCTCATGAGAGCTTATCCGTGCTTAAAGGTTGCATTCATTTAGCTACTTCTGCATCCATTTTTAGTTAAGGTCAGTGCAGCTTTAGGGACAGTGGAGGCTTTGTGGGGAAAAAGACTGTGTGGTTCTTTGTTTTCCTATTAACTCGTCTGCTTGGGAATTGCAGCCCTTTAATTAAACTAACGCAGTATGGACTGGCCCTGAGGTGCTATTCCAAGACTCTTGCATTCACATCTGCTTTGGGGTAAAACTTGGCCTGTTTGAGGTTAGCCTGCACTATTGTGTGTCTAAAAGCAGGAAGAAGCAGAGAATCAATCCCCGGGGCTCCGTCCCAGCCAGCATCGAAGGGGTACACCGTGTGTTTTACCTCCCTCTCACTCCTAGCAGGCGTCCCCGTGTGTGCAACCGGCAGAGACGGCTGGAGCGTGCAACCCGCCCTTCCTGGGGGACGCGGGGAGTCGCCCGGCGCAGAGGCGAAAGGATTTAATTAACCAGCATATGGAGAGCTCAGGCAAGGGCTGGACTCCGCTCAGAGCCACCACTGAGAGCTGGAGGGCGGTGATGACAGCCCAGTCCATCACCTGCTGTTGTTTAAGTTGAGCTTCCCCTCCTCCCCTTGCGTTTTGCTCAATCAGTAAATGGCTTCGTGTAAACTCCTACAGAAAAAGCGGGCACTCAGGAATGCCGTGGGCAGTCAGTCAGTGATCTGTGTGTGTCATCTGATGTTTTTGTCCATGTGGCACTTGTTTGGGTTGAAACCAGGAAAGCTGGTGCATCTACAGTGCCAGCAGTGCGTACAGCAGCCTGACTGTAGCCAAAAGGACATGGAGACTGGCAGGGAGAAGTTGATTATTTGGGTTTTCCCCCCACTGATACGTGGGCTGGACCTTGGAGAGTTATTTTTGGTAGATGGCAGAGTGGGGAAAAAAAGTTTTAGGCTGTGTTTTAAAACTGTAGCATCCATTGTAGGTACCAGTGGAAGTGCTGAGGAAGGTGGTAGGTTCCCATAAAACACGCCCTTCTACCTTGATTAGGTGCTGGGACAATTAACAAGGACGTTTAAGGACTGCGATGCCCCTGCTAACAGCAAACTGGCCACCCTCAGCCAGGCTGCCCCTGAGCACAGAAAGCTGCGTATCCGCACTGCTGACCCTGGGAACAAAAGATCCTCCTGAACCCAAACATGTTTGTGTTAATCCCGGCTGCTTCCTGGCGGCCAGCGAGAGGAAATGGAGCCACTACCTCTAACAGATGTACAGTGAGGAGATTACAGTCTGCGATTAAACACCCTCTCCATCACATCTTCCTCTCTGCCGTCCCAGCCCAGCGCATTAATGGACTGTCCCAGGCTGCCTGCCAAGTTCGGGCAGATGTAACAGGCAGCAGATACTTAATCTCCTGCATCCGTGCCTAGTTTGGAGCCGTTCCCTGATGCCAAGGCTTCTGCAAACACGCCGCCCCTCGCACCAAAAGCGTGAGCTGTGTTAGCTGTACCTGCCTGCGAGGAGGAGTGGGCTGGGGAAAGGCAGGAGAAACCCATGGAGTTCACGCTGTCCAGAAATGATGAATTTAACTGAAAAGCTGTTAAAACTAAAACAAAACATGCTTTTCCACATCAGGTACCCCTACGTTAGTAGGCATGGGTTTGCTAGTGGACAAGGTGCTGAAGAAGTTGTTGGGCAGGGTCTTGGTTTTGGTGGGCTGACTTGCTTCTTGCCTGTTAGGTTTGGAGTAGAAGATTAAGATTTCAGGGCTGAGAAGGACTCGTTCCCTCTTTGTGCGGGTTTAGGCGCTGCCTTATAGTGTGGTAGCCAGTCTTCGTGCCAATGCTGCTCTTACAATTGAAATAGTCTAGGCTGGTTGCAAAAAATCAGCCATCCTACTGTGTGTTTAGGTTAATTAATATGGTAATGGCAGAGTATGTTTCTTTATCAAACAAAAAGCTGTTTGTAAAATAAAAGAACCCCCTGTGGAAATTGTAGAGACCAGAATTGTCATCACCTGAGATGTGCAAAAACCCATAGTAGGATTCAAATCTAAGTAAGTTGGATTCAAATAAGAGTAAAAATTTTAAAAACTTGCTTTTCTTTTTTCACGGGCAAGAGCTGTGACGTCAGTTATGGCGCTGGACCAGTTGCCTTTGAACCGTGAGCTTTCTCTCTGCTTTTGTGCAGAGAGGTCTGAAACGGGTTCCTGCAACTGCCAACAATGTGCCATTGTCTTGGGTAGAACAAGGGGAGAAGTCGCATCGAGTTCTGCTAATGGCACATGTATTGTCCATTTTCCCCTGCCTCTGTTTTGGAGAGGACGTGGCTTGGTCAGAAGCAGCGCCGGCCGACAGAGTTAGGAAACCATGGGGACATCTCCTTCACGGGGTGCGTTGGAACAGGCAGGCAGAGCTGCCCATGGGTTTGCAGCTCCCCATGGCCAACACGTCTTGGGAGGCATCCCAGAAATGTGCACAGCTGCAATGGCACTTGCTGTGCGGTGGTCACAGTGACGCGGAGAACCAGATGCCTCCTATCTCATGCCATCCCAGTGCGTTTGGGAATCTGCATTGCCGTGCCTCTTCCCTTTCTCCTCGCCTGCACAGGAATTCCTTTTCCTGGGTGTAGGAGACAACTGTTTGGCAAGTATCAGCAGCCTCAGCTCAAGGGAGAGCATTGTTTTTAAATAGCTGCAGCGTGCGAAGCAAGGATGGTGGCGGTAACAAAAGGCAAAGGGAATGACTTGGTACGAATGTAGAAGCGGCACCATCTGCTTCAGAAGGGCATCGTTTCTAATTCGGCGGCGAAGGAGGCTCCTGGAGTTAAGTAATTGGGAATAGTAGGCTCCTGGCTGGAAAATGCGCCAACCCTTCTGGCAAAAAGCTGTTAAATCTTTGTTGCTGGCGTGTGAAAGTGGTTCTGTGTGGCAGGACTCCAAAGACTGTTTTTAACCCTTGATGTATGCACACACACAAAAAAAAACCAAAAAAAACCCCCCAAAACCAAACCTGCACCACTTTTGATCTTGGAATGGCATGTGGCTGGGAGTCAAGAATAAAAGGGGAAGGTGGGTCTTCATTGAGGTACATGAATGGCTTCGAGTCTGATTATTGTCCCGTACCAATAACAGCCAGACCTGGCCTGCCAACAAATGCACACAAAATGGTGCCTCTTTTAACAACTTTAGCAGGAAAACGCAGTGTATGATGAATGATTCATGAGGATGAATAGAACCGAGGCACTTACTGCCTCTTAAAACTAATGCCTGCCGCCTGTCAAAGGGTGCATTTGCAAGGTGAGTGATCACAAAATCCTCTGCTGAGCTTTTGGGACGCAGTCACACACTTGGCTCTCCTCTTACTACAGCCCTTACCCTGCAGTCTGCAAACATGTCCGGCTTACCAGCCAGGACGAGGAGCCTTTAATTCTCCAGATGAAAGCGCAAGCTGTTATGCATCTCCCAGCGAGCACAAATACAACGAAGTCAACATTTTGCATCCCCTCCTAGGGGTGGCTTCCTTGGAAGCTTTGGTCTTCATCCTGTTTGTCTGATTTGCGATCAAAAGCGTGTTGCTGCCTACGTGTGTCTTCAAGCAGTTAACTTCAATCATCTCTCATACAACCGTCCAATTTCTTCATTAAAATAAAATGAAGGTAATGGAATCAAAAAAGATCTGTCTCTGCAGTCGTCGTCTTTTGCTAGTCATGCAACCAGGGCCGGGCAAAGCTCTTTTGGGACCTTCTTTGGTGTGGAGGGGAAGAGGATGTTTCACAGCCGTATGGGTTTTCCTGCCAGGGGGAGAAAGTTCGATTTAAAAGCCCGAGCCCCAGCCATCCTGAAGATGAAACAGTTGGATTATGAAACGTGTACTTTTTCCAAGTTGGATTTGGATGTTTTTTAATCTTCCTCAAATTAAAGGAAAATCTCTTGTTTGACCCAAAACAAAATTATGTTTTCTTTGGCCAGCCAACCAAAAAAATCAGCTCTATCCCCAGTGTTAGTCCAAGTTCCCTTGCCAGTAGTGCCTCCACGGCTCTCCTGCTCCGTGCAGCTTTACCAGTCCTGAATTAAAGACTCTTTGCTGAAGAGTTTACAAGAACAGGGGAGTTCAGTCACTTGCTCTAAGTTTAGTTCAGCTATTCTGGTTAAATTCATAAATATTTGTTCATATTCCTCCTCTGCTTTATAGACATTTGTCCACATCCTGCCTTTCTAATCTGTTTACTCACATAAACCGCTTTAACTTTATTTTGTGAGGTTTTACAAAGCCTAATGTGGATTCGCTTGTATGCGTGGTGAAGCAGAGTTTTTGATGCAGCTGCAAGGTTTCCATTGCCTGCGAACTAGAAGCCCTTTGTATGAAGGTGAAGGATTTTGGTCAGGAAACAGATGAACTTGATGTTCTTTAATACCATGTTTTCATCTCTCTCGTCTCCTCGGGGAAGTAACTGGTGAACCTGGTAGCTGTTCCATGAGTTTTAGGTGAAGTAGGATTTATGGATTCATTTTGTATCTGGGTTCTTGTACCTTGGAAAGCCCTTAGCTCCTGTTATTGACACTCATTCTCCATGGAGGACAGACCGGCAGACCTCTATACCTTACTGCCAAGCTCATCCTCAACTGAGAACCTGTAGCATGGTGGGGGAAGAGATGGGAATTTTTCCAATTCTAATGCTGTTAGTGGTGTGCTGGGTCTTCTCTTTCTTTACTACTTGTTATCCTTCTCAGGAAACATGTCGGAAGTGCCAAGGACTGTGGAAGGAGCACATGAACCTTACCTGCGAGCAGCTGGCTGAGAAGGATGACATCAAATACAGGACGTCCATGTAAGTGAACTCCACAACCAGGCCAAAATGAGGGGGTGGATGAACTCCTTATAGCGATGCACTAGGCAATACACTCTGGTGCGGAGGGAGTGAGGAACCCCTCTGTTCTTGTGACTAGCAGAGGCCCTAAAGTTCTGCTGGGTGTCACTACCCTCCATCAGGGAGGTCCTAGGAACGTCAAAGCTGAGGGGTCAGAAGGCACCCAGGATGGGATTTCTTTCTGTGAAAGACACTTGGCAACTGATCTAGCTGGTAATTTGAGAACGTGGGAGAGTTGTCACTAGACCAGCCTGTTCCTCTGGCTAGCCCGGTGTCTCACAGGCTGGCACCTGGTCCTTCTCAGAGGTGAGAAACCCCCATTAGTGTTGCTTCTGGCTTCGGGGTTGGCGGAGAAGGGAGGTGTTGCACAGAGGCAAAGAAGTGTATTGAGTTGCAGTCAGTCGTTATTACCCTTTGAAAATCTAGAGTGGAGACAACGCCTGGTTTGCTCAGCTGCTGCTTTCTGGCTTCATGGGATGGGATGTGTTTTCTTACAGGAGCTTGTCTCTGTTTCTAACCGGTTTGTAGGAATTGTTACCAAATGGAGTCATAAAAATCTGCAGGTGTAAATCCTGTTTCCTTAAAATCTTTTGAAGTTTGATCTCTCTTCTTGCTACAGTAAATGACAAAATCCTCTGCCTTTAGGAAATACGGGAAGGTTCATCCATGGAGCTGCATGTCTGGTGCAGTCAAATGGGACTTGCCCATGTTGCCCAATCCTTTCCCCTTTGATTGAGAGTCTGTCTGGCATGAGTAGAGGCTGGAAAGCTCCACCGCTGGGAGGCTGAACGATTGCTGCATGCTCACCCTGCAGTCCTTAATTCAGAACAAAATCTTTATAGATTTGATATGACTTTTTTTCTCTGCCGCTCCTTTCCCTGCAGGAAAGAGGGGTGAGAGGGAGGAAGTATGAGTTGTCATGTCCCTAATAAGGAAAAAAATCAGTTTCAAAACCTTTAGCAGGAATGTTTCTGTGGATAGATGAGTCTTACTGCCTGATACAATAAAAGTTTCCTTTTGAAGCCCTGCATAAGGAAAGGGAAGCACAGCTGGAGTTCAGGCCAAACTTCCTGCCTTGCTCAAAGTTTCCAACAAAAAAAAAATCTGCATCAGCAGCATCCTGTTAAGTAGTGGAGGGAAGAGCAGCTGCAGCTCAAAGGAAAGTCAGTCTCAAGTTGGTTTTTTTTTTTTTGGTCTCTATTCTTAGCGTATCTCCAAATGCCTGGGTGTGGGTCATGCCAGGTGTAACTGCGTGGGAGCTTTGGGTAGCTGCAAGGCAGCCCAAGTTCCCACCTCGCCGTTCCCTGCTCCTCCGGTTGTGCTGACGGAGCGGCTTGTGGGGCTTTGCTGCAGCCTGTTTTGCTGCTGTGGTCCTCCTCCCTGTCATCTCCCAAACATATGTTGACTTTGCAGGTCCACTAAAGTAGTTGGGTGGAGATGCCTGGCTAAGGAAGATCATTCCCTGCTGTCAGGTCAGCACAGCCAGAGAATTGCGCTTCCCTCAATGAAAACACAGTCTCTTTACTCTTCTGTCATCAGATTTCACTTCTAGGTTGTGAATTAAATTGTAATGTGATCTCCAGTGGTCAGAAAATTGGCCCTTAGGATGACAACTTATATTCTTAAGTCTTTTAATTAAATGACCGAGGCTTTCCTCCATTTCTGTGCCAAAATAGTATTGCCACGAGCTGAGCCTTTGCGCTGGAGCACATCGCTGCCAGGATGCCTCTTGGGGACGGGGACTGTGTTTTGTCCTGGATTCCCATTTGTGCTCCATTAGAGTAAAACCCATCTCCTGAACCTAAAAGCAATAACCTCTGGAAAATGTATGTAGGGAATCTTAAGAGAAGGGGGAAAGCCCAGTCTCTGTGGGGAAAGATGTGATTATTTTTCAGTTGCTGATTTAACTTTAACAAAAACCAAATAAATCTGGAGCGTAGCAGCCAGGGTTAAAAAAAAAAAAAAAAAAAAAATACAGTCGTGGCAACTTCGTAGCCAGAGCAACAGGCAAACATAAAACTAGCTAGCAGTTTGACAGCCAAGGTTTTTGTTGTTTTTTTTTCCCTGAACTTTATCTCCTGGGCTGTGTTTCTCTGCAGCCAAGTCAAGCTTCCACGTGCCCTTTGGCCCTTCCACTTATGGCTTAAATTCCTCCCAAGCCAGAGCCTGGCGCTGCGGCGTTTTGGCTCGCATGGAAACCGGGATCGGGTCTGCAGCGTGCAGCCAGTGATTGACTTTCTTTCACTTAATTTGTTCTTGAGTTGTCATGGGTTGGCTCCAAGTGGAGCTGAGCCCAGACCTCCTTGGAACAGCGGTGGACTGTGGGGATGGTGTAGGAGGGAAGAGGAGGGGGAGAGGTGCACTGGGGAAGGGGGGTTTAAAACATTGCTGGGATAGCGTAACAGTAATTTTACCGCAGGCTGGTGACTGCAAACACCCCTTCTCGAATTCTTCTCCCTCCTCTTCTGTTGCAGAGAAGAGAAAATGACAGCCGCCCGAATTAGAAAATGCCACAAGTGTGGGACTGGCCTAATTAAATCGGAAGGTTGCAACCGCATGTCCTGCCGCTGCGGTGCTCAGATGTGCTACCTCTGCCGGGCTGCCATTAACGGGTACGACCACTTCTGCCAACACCCCCGGTCGCCTGGGGCTCCCTGCCAGGACTGTGCAAAGTGCTCTCTCTGGACAGATCCCACAGTAAGTAACGAAGGACTTTTGTGAATGATTCGTACCCTGACTTCAATTAACGTTCCATGCCAGTGTGTTGAAATACGTGCCTTCCACCAGAGGAAAGCGGCTGGTTTTAGACAGCACAACTTTTTTCCTTTCCCAAGGCAGCTAAAAAACACGCTGGAAGCCGACATCAGCACAGAGTCACATCTGACCACAACTTGGAAGGAACTGGTGTTGCTTTAGGGAAAAACAGCTCCTGTTAGATGAGGGCTTGGGTTGGAAGTGTTGTTCTGGGGAGTGGGGCTTGTGGAAGGAGCTGGTGGCGAGCTCGTGCTGGCACCAAGCATGGAGGCCAGCATTGGGATTACTGGGACTCGTTCCTAGTTTTGCAGCTGAGTTGCAGTTTGGTACGGCTTTGCGTCTGGAGGCAAGGGGGGAGTCACGTCTTTTTGGTGCCCAGATCATCTGCTCGCTCCACCAGTCCCTTTGCAAAGATAGGCAGAACTGCCTGCAAGCCAACGGTCCAAAGTTACAGTTGGGTCCATTCTCACGGCTGTTATCAACAGCTGCAAAGAGAGACCTGAAGCACAGACTGAGCTGTAAGGGAAGCTGGAGTAACTTAATACAGCTTGTAGCTGTGACAAGCATGGGAAAACTTAGTGCAGCATCTCTGTAAATAGAGGTCTTCAGTACCAGAAATCCAGAAGGAGTGTAGGTAGGAGCGGGAGTTGAAGTCCCCGATTTCAGCAGAACAAGGTAAATGTGGATCTGCCTTCCCAGGGCTTGTCTGAGCTTCATTTGTCCCGGCCCTTCTTTGTCTCGGGCTGCTGCAGCTTGGCAGAGACTGCTACCAGCCCCTCTTTCTGCAGGAGTTGTGCACGATCCTGCGCCTACGTGGAGCAAAGGAAAAACCACTCTAAATCTCTCCCATCTACCTGCAGGCTCTTGGGGATCTCCCAGCGGGGTCCCAACCGGGTAAACTTCCTAGGCCTCTGCTTGCCTGCCTTTATTCCCTGCATTAGCCTATCCTTCTAGGCATCCCTGTAGCATTTCCAACGCCTGGTTATGCGCTCCCCGGATTCCTGTCCCACTCCTCCCCGATTTCCACCAGGATGTGATGCGGGGTTCGGCAGCGCTAGCGTCCTTTGTTCCCGTCAGGCTGCTGATTGTGCTGGGTGATGGCATTTGTTCAGAGCCAGAGAAAACCTGAGGCCTCTCAAAAAGCTTGTACTGTACTTCAAAATAAATAAATAAAGAAGCAGCACAAAGAGGGCACTGTCACCAGGCACTTTCCAGCTCTCTAATGAACCAATGTTGTGGCAAAGAAAAATTTCCCACCATCAGCAAAAAGCTGGCACTGTCTGCTTTTTTTTTTGTTTTTTTCTGTTTTTTTGGATGACTGAGCACTGGTGGGCTGGGGAGGTGAAGTTGGGTGACTGTCCTCGCTGCAGTGCAAAGAATAACGTGAAACCCAACTATTGGCTTCTAAGACTAAAATGATGGATACCTGTGTGCGTTGTCCCCCTTTGTAAGGGGCTTAGTAGCACTAGCCCAGTCCCACCTGGGTGATCTGCACTCTTGTATGGGACGTAAACAGGAGTTAACGTGGTAGGTGTGAAGAGGGGGAGCAAATTTGAATGCTGACATGGGGAGACAAAAGAGCAAAAGGCCGTTGTATCAGTAGTGTCTTTGTCAGGGACGATATCCATCCGAGGGATTGCCCCATCCCAGCTCTGCCAGCTGCTGCATTGGCATCTTCGTGTGCCTTTCTCAAGTCCTCCTCCATTTCCTCTTTTGGCTCAATTTCTTTTATTCCGTTGAAGTCAGTAGACGGCTGCTGCTGCACGTATGGGAAGAGAGCATCTGTCGTGGGCTTGCGTGTGTTTGCAGCAGTGCTCTGCGGGCATGCAAGTACTGAGAAGACAAGACCAGGTCATCTCGTCACCTGTGGAATGAGCAGCCCATGGCTTTGGAGCTGGCGCTCCTCTCCCTGGATTAGGCTCTGCTGCAAAATGGGGAGGGCACGTGTGTAGCACCAAAACTTGGCTTGTAGAGGGTGACAGGATGGTTTTTTTTCTGATGCATTCGTGTACGGCCTCAACTAGAACAGTCTTCACAGCAGACCAGTGGCATGGTCACAGTACCATGGTCTTGTCCATTTGCATTTCATGGGTGTAGACTTCAGCTTTCTGTCAGACCTGGATGATTTCATACCTTTGTGAAGGATCTGTTTTGGGTCTAACTTCCTATTATTTACAGCAAAAGTCAGGTTTCTTTAAAATAGGGAACCTTTGTTCTTTTCCAAATGTTTAACATTTTCTGAGTCTGAAATGATTCTTGCGAAAGTATAAGTAAAACCTATTCATTAGCTTGGGTTAAAAACAAATTAAAGACAGTCCTCTAGGAACTGCGGCATCTGTTAGTCTTTGTCTCAAATGATCTTGAAAGAGTAAAGCAGGCGCTTCAAAATTTCCCATAATAAAAGGTTAGTTAAAATCTTCTCCCTATGCTGTAATCAGACTCGAGCCTAATTTAAAAGTATTGGTGCAATATTTGCTGGCTCAGAGACAAGCTGCAGTCGGGCTGTGGTCAGCAGCTTCCAGGATAGCAGGCGGTAATCGCTTAATCACTGCGTTTCTTCGGGAGCTAATCGGTGCCCTGCACCCCTGTAGGATATGAACGCGGGCCAGGAGCTCTTGTCAGTAAGCTGCTTGGCCAAAAGTCCTCGTGTGCCTATTCTGCAGCCCGTGCTAGCTTTGGCTTGGCTCACTGTGCTGGCTGCAGGAGGGGCTGATGCAATATTGCCAGAGACAAAGCTCTAGCAGGACGGAGCGGTGAGAATTGGCTCTGCAAGCAGCAGGCTCTGGGACTTGGGGGCTGTGGTTTCCCTGATTTCTAAGTCTGTGTAGCAAACCTGAGGCTGATGTGTGCATTTTAGCCGGTTTGTACAAATCCCGTGATGCAATTTGACTGATGCGTTCTGACTGTTTTGGTAAACCAGGTTTAGCTCTCTTACACATTATTTTTAATTTAATACTCATCTTTGGACTATCAATAATATTGCAGAGCGGCTTTTTTGGCTTTAAAGTTTAAGATGTTTTCAGTAACTCTTAAAACACTCCCAAAGGCCCATCATTAAAGTTCAAAGCAGAAGACTAATCATTATAAGGTGTTCGCAATTATCCCTCCTTCTAGCATTATAAAAGATGATGTTGAGCAAAGACTGTGTAAAACTTCAATGCATTAAGGAAATGCATGAAGTGCACAGCACTGCCTTTAGGATTTGGAGGCGGGGGAAGCACCCTAAATTGGGGGGGG
>VZTL01063102.1:0-48396 GCA_013400535.1 Scopus umbretta
GCTCCTCATAGGACTTGTGTTCAAAGTTTAGATTAAGTGATAATATATGACCTGAGTTGAAATTACTATGTATGCATGTGTGTATACCAGAAGGAAAACACAGGAAACAGCAAGAGAATTAACTGTTGTATATGCCAGAGAGCAGTCCAAACCGGAGAACTGAGAGTAAAATGTTATCAGGTGAAAGTTATGCCTGCCATTTCTTATTTTCCACCATATTCAGGAAAACAGGATTTCATGTACATTTTTCTAAAATAAACAAGATTACAGCAAAGACATACCTGATTGCAAAACCAATTTCAGGGGAAAATAAAACAATCTGAAAAGCCTCAAACTGCTTAACTTCTCAAGCTATACCTATATGGAATTGTGTCTTGCTATTCTTCTTCTTATAGATCTATGAGGAAAAAAAAGAGTATCATTTCTAAAATGTTATAGTTTGTGTATTACAAACCAAAAGAAAAAAAAAATATATTTGTGAGGCAGTGAGGGATTATTTCACATTTCATTTAAAGCCAAAACATGCAGTTTGTAACTTAAAAGTAAATAGTTCTATACTTAAATGTTATATTTTTCTTATGGAGTGATTTACCCCAAGCAAAACATCAATTCTGATTTGTCGTAAGGAAGCCATTGTGCCCTGCAGAAATGGAATATTTTTCACTTAGTATTACCTTGATTATTCTATGATATAGCAATTCCTTCTTACACGATTGATTTTTAATTGTTAAAGTAACTCCTGTCGGAAGTAAAGGGATAGAATAACTTTTCAAAGTTTACATTTCCCTTCTTATCAAGTGAGCACGTTAAAAAAGAAAAAATGCAAACCGCCCACGCTCCTAACGATGAAGCATGAACTGTGCAGGGCACTCCGCTAGAATACAGGGGGGAAGCCTTGGTCCTTGCTCTGAAGGTTGCTGGTATTTTTAATCAAAGACAGTCTAATGTAAAGCACATGTATTGGAGAAGGCTGGTCTGGAAATCAGAGATCTGTCCCCACTTGGGTGATTGCCTTAATCACAAACCTTCATTGAGGCTCTGTTCTTCCACTTGATCTGTGTATGCCTAGCTATACAATGGTGCATTAGTCGTGACGTGACCGTGTCTGAAAATCGGGGTATATTTAGGGGATTTGGGTTGAGTCAAAGGGACGCCTGCCTACGTGGGGATTGCGATGGGGCATGAAGTCACAGGCAGGAACCCACCACCAACGAATTAAAGTGCCTTCAGGGTTAGATCAAGCTGGAATCAACTGCTGTGGGGGACATCGCTAAGTTTTAGCCTGATTTAGTAAGGATTTAGTTAAACTGGATTCCTTCTGATAACGTCATCCTCCTTCAAATGCACTTGTTGACGTAGGCAGCCACTGCCCTCTTGCCATAGTTACAATCTTTTTAGGATTCGTTGTACAATAACAGCAGAGAAAAAGCAAGAGTGCCCCAAAAAGCCAGGTGATGAGCTGTGAGGCTTAGAGGTGTTGCTGAGACAGACTAACACTCCTGGAGTACAACTGACCCACCTTTTTAGAAAGATTTTTCCCATGGAGTGTGGTAATGCAGCAGCCACAGTAAACAGTTGCGATACAGGAAAATAGTACTGAGACATCCTTGTTCAAATGTCACCAAGATAAATGTCACCTGGCTTGGCACGTGGAGACCACAGAGCTCTCGATATGCTGTAGCAATACTTCTGTGCTTCCCCTGGCAGCAGGAGAACAGCACTCACCTTTCCCTCGGGAAAATATTACCACTGCAACTCCCAAGACAACAGCTCCCAAGCATGCTGAGATGGAGAAAATCCATGTCTCTTTACTTCTGCTTTATCAGCTTTGCCCATCAGAGATTTCCTTTTGCATCAGTGGTGAATGGTAGGCCCACATTTAGGTCTTCTGAGGTGCATTTGGAGCCATCCACCTCCTCCCTGTACTGGCAGCACAGACATCTCGCATGCCTCACATCACTGTGCTGTAAGTAAAGGTTGGGCCTCTGCTTTTCAAACACCATGAAGGTGTAAAAGAAATAGTCTAAATCTGGCCCTAAGTTTCTCTGTCAGTGAAACGGAGACTTTTGCATCACAGCACTGCTTTGGATTATGACACTCAGACTCAAATTGCTGTGCACTTTTGTAAGACAGTTCAACTCAAAAGTAACTGTGTCCAGCAAGTAAAAATTTGATTTCGCTCCTATTGAATGGTAAATCATTACAACCTTTAATTCAGGGTCCAAAACTAAAATAGATTTTGATTTCGGATGCAAGATTGTAGTGCAAATAAAACCCAGGGATATTCTTTCTGAAGGCAGAAAAATTTCAAAGAGTGCAAAGTACAAACATTCCAAACATGCAATTACATAATTTCATTTTGCAATAAAACTCAGTAAAATATTAAATTTTTAATGCAACTATACCATATCATATGCAAATTAACATTTACAAGTCTACATTTTCCAACAATAGATGGCACTAGTAATTCCTGCATTCGCCACAATATTAAATAATGTTATAGTCTTTTAACATAGGCAAAACTAATCATAACTGCCTAAGTAATATATGATGATCAACTCTGCTCTAAAACATTTACATAGATTTTTTTTTTCTTATAGCAAAATAGACAGTTATGATAGCAGGAGCAACATCTCAAAAATATTTTACTACTTACAATGATTTATCTGAACTGGGAAGTAGGAAAATATTCCAGCCTCAATCACATTGGTGTAAATCACACTGTTCAGTGCCAAAGAAGAAGAAGATCCTGTTTATTAGCAGCCATAAAGCCTGTTATGTACTTACAGAGGAGCAGTAGGAATTTAAAAATTAGCAAAGTAATTTTAGACATAGGTCTCTGTTAGAACAAGGCAAAAGTCAATTTTAAGATGGACACAAAGCTTGCTGACGTTTTTTTGTGCAACAGGAGCATGCCTGCTCCTTTAGGAGAGGAACCGCGTGGGTTTTCCTTTACAGAATCCAGCTCCAAGAGCCAGTTAGTGTGAGGAGTACTGCAAAAACACCACATCGTCTAAGAAAGCTGCTATAGCCAGATGAGGGATCTGGACTATGAAATGCACACCTTAACACAGCCCTAGGTTAAACAACCAGGCCGTTATTTAGCAACCACAGAAGGCTATTAATCTTTGTATAAGATGATATATACACTACATTCCCTATGTTCTTCAGCAAGGTGAAGGTAGGATTGAAATCAGCTGACTAGCAGCTGGTGAGAGAAGACTCGGCACAAGATTTATAGGCCTGAAGTAGTGAACAGAGCACAGAGGACAATTTACTTGTGGCATATAAGGATTCATGTATTAGCAAACCAGTCGTCTTTTCTCTGTGGTTTCCACCATAGAACAATTCTTTATTAGCATGTGGGTTGTTGGAGTGTCTTCAGCAGACAGAAGGAAAAGAAGGAGGGGGCAGGAACGTGGACTTCACATCAAAGTGGGTTTTCATGCTGATATAACAGAGGTCTAAGAAGAACACGGGGATGACTGTCCTCTGTCTAAACTGGAATAGCCCACTCCACAGTCTACTTGCCATCAAATGTCTTCCTTAGTATAGACCAGCATCAGCTTAGATCTTCACAGTCATTATGGGCCTTTATAAGGAAAACCGGGCTTCATGTCTTTAGGCAATAAAAAACATGGCTTCAGAAATGGGAAAAGGTGTGAGGTAGCAGTGTCTGCTTTGGCATTTGTGGTAACAACAATTTCAAGGTACATTTGCCATTATCGCCCCACTCACCCATTATCAAAACACGCTGTTGTGCATCACTATTTAAGAATTGTTGAATCTTAGTGACAGTCCTTGGGAGGGAAGTGCTGTCAAGGGAGTCAGGGAGTCCCACATGAACCTCTGAAATGTAGTCTTCCTTCTCCAAGTAATATGGAGAGTTCATTGCATGTACGGTGGCAAATATCCAAGCTTCACGCAGGGTTGAACTTTAGATGAAGTCAGCATGTTCGTAACAGCCAGGCTTAATCAGTCCCATTGTTTGGAAAAATCTGCTCTAAACAGACCTTAGAAATAACCATTCAGTTTCTCGTTTAATATCTTCATTTTTAATTGGCTTGTTGCATTCTTTATATGCATTGAAATCCTAGTACACTAGCTCCTGTGGGAAAATAGTACTCAGCAATTTGAAGTTGTTAGCTGCTCTGAACATAGGGGATCTGATTCTCATTTATGTTACAGTCGCTTTATATTGCTCAGGCAGTAAATTGCATTTACACCCAGTAAATGAGCAACCGGAGTAGTGTAAAGTAACTTTTGCATGAATAAGAATTAGGCCCAAAGCCTTCCGAAGTTTTTATAGCAACTCTATTATTCATCTCAATTGGTGAGATACGGATTGATTGACAAGCAAATAGCAACACGGTATTACCTAGTTTAGAAGGAGAATTGAGCCAGGGATTAGAAAACCCCAATTCAGTGAAGGAAATCAGACCGGCTATTAAAAGTCTGAAGTCCAACAAAACACTAAGGCCAGATGGTTTCAGCATACATTTTTACAATCAGCTAAGTATAAAAGATGAAATAGCACCCCTGCTAGTTAAAGTATTTCAACATTATTTACAGATGGGAATTAACGTTAATGAGTCGTGTAGCTAACTCCCTACTTACCATACTGAAAATTTACCGCCCTCGAGTTTAGTCCCAGCCAATGCACCAGAAAGTTTTGTCTTTTGGAAATGGAAATAGATTTTCCTTGTTTTACCATGTACAACTAACCATTTTAATTTCACGTCTAAGAGGCTTAAGCAGAAGTAGGATAATAAGGGACAGAGCTAATATCAGAAATGTCCTCAACGTGAAGGTTATTTTAATTGTAAATTCCTATGGCTGGAAGATTTACCTGTAAAACATAACATACAGTGGAAGAGTATTATAGAGAGGAATGATATTATATATGCAAGAGTGGTTCAGGGGAACACAGAGCTCTATCTCTAGGTGAGTGGCTCAAAGCCATCTTAGGTCAAAATACAGATTCCACCATTTGATGATTGTTCATTTACTTTCATTAAATGAGTTGGGTGAATCCATTTAGTTCCTCTGAGGCAGCAACCCACATGACAAAAGTACCAACAGGCCATATAGCTGCATGCGTAGGCAAAAGACTGAGAATATTCTGTTCTTTGTAGCTGCACATATTTATCGCTCATTTGCCCAGATGTAACTGAGTAGATCTAAGCCAATCAGGAATTTATAATAAACAATAAAGAAAACAGAAAAGTCCCCCACTGTGGACTTTTAGTTAGCTCAGCCAACTCAGTTGCTAGAACCATGATCTTACAAGGATATTTTCTCGCCTATGTCTCCTAAAGGTATACAGTTACAGGCTTCTTCCATTGCTGGCATGCAAAGGAAGGAAACATACAACGCGTGCTGGAGCTATTAATTGAAGATCGGATAATATTCCTGACCCTTCAAAAGAACCCATTGATTTGGGGTGGGAGGTGGCAGATGATTAACATTTTTTTTCAGACAATCGATGAAAACAAGAAACTTGATTAACCAATCACTGATGTGGGTGTTCTATCACACAAAGAAAAAGTGAGAATTTTCAAATCATATTTCGAGGGGACTGGCTATCTGGTGAGTTAAATGAACAACCTTGGGCGAGATGCTTCTTGACACAGATCCTAACTCAGAACCAGGCTATAAGCAACTGGTGGTATTTCAAGACTCTCCTTTCCGTTCGTTTCCATGGTACAGGAAAAATATTCACCCCAGTCCCGGGCTGCTCTCCAGATGCTCAGATAGTGCAGTGACCTAACTCAATGCATGGGGGGGTTTGAGGTGGAATAGAGTCACCATAACTGCCTTAGCTCAACTTTCCCCACGTGGCCTGGAGAAGAAATGGGTTTGGAGAGGAGAGGATTTGGCAACAGCATTTGGATACAAGCCATATCGAATACGTCACATCCTCTCACCCACCACATTCGGATCTAATGATCAAATCCCTTTATTTCACCCTGGGAAGCTAAGTCAGTAAACTACAGCTTCTAAGTAGAGTAAACACTATCTTTTCTCTCATTTCACTGTTCCAGCTGCTCTAGCTACTGCTGCTTTTTTGGCTCAATTAACAGAGGCTTAGAAGCCCAAAGTTTTGCTTAAGTTTGCGCTACAGGTATCCAAAAAAGTAGGACTGTTTGGCGCACACACGTTGCCTCAAAATGCCACATCGACTTGATGAATTTTCTTCAAATTTAACAACAACAAACCTTACCATCAGTCTGAGAGCCTGTTTGAGGGTTTGGGGTTTTCCTGTTTCTTTGGTTTCATAAAACCTTTATTTCAAATTAAGTTTTTGGTGTTCTAAATGTAGAACTCGTGACAGGGTCGATTTTACAACAGCCACTATAGAGCTGTAGCTTCTACTACTACCTTCTAAATTGCTAGAGTGCCTTTATTGGAAAAAATTGACTACAGTTATGACAGCGAATTCTAGCAAGTGGCAAAGGGTATCTACAAAACTAATTGTGTTGAAAAGTCATCAGGTGCAACAGGAGAACGCAGGAATGCAACATATTTATTATTGTAATCATAGAAGTGATTAAATGTAAATACAAAGTGTGTGTGTATAAACTTATACTTTTATATATATATGTGTGTGTGTAGAAAAACTTGTCACTTTGCCTTCAAGCTGGTTTTGTTCAGAAAAATACCGAACAAGTCTTAAGGACAGGAGAGGCAGCAATGCCTCAGTATGCATTCAAGTTTTTTTCGGCTGTCACTTACACGGGGGTAGTTACCTCTGTGAAGGTATCAGACCTGCCATCCCCAAGACTCCAGCTAAAGACTGCTGTGAACTTGCTGCCCAACAGAGGGACTTGGTTTTGCATTCAGAAATGTGGCCCATGCTAAATTAACGCAGCTTTTCTCCTGTATACAAATTTAAAATTAAGCTTTTGTCTCACTAAGTGGCACAGGTGAAGTAGACTGGAATCCAGGTTTAGAGCAGGTTTAGATTTCCCTTAACTCCCTTAACTGATTAATTTCTCTTAGGTACAACTAGCTTATTGTTTGACCTCTATTCTCTCTTCCATTAAACAGGAAACAATTTAAATATAGTCCTTGATCAAGGTCCTTTCAATTTCTTGTCTTACAAATAGGGATAATGCAAAATGAATGAGACCTAGAATAAATTTCTGTTATTAGTCTTATATCTTTACAGCCAGACAAATGCTACTTTTTTTTTATGTTTTTAAGATTGCATTCTGGATCTGCTGTAGCAAGGAAAGTTAATGCAGCACTCTCAACTTTCTGCTTTTCCTTTGTTTGAAGTTGACTTTAATTACAATTCTTTGGTATATAATAGCAACTGACCTAACTGCTTCAATATACAAAGAAACTCCTATCAGACACATCATTTTAATAGTCTGGATTTAGAGGAAGGCGAAGGCAGATAAAACTTCTGCAGAGATCATTAAA
The DNA here is from genome assembly GCA_013400535.1 of Scopus umbretta. NCBI lineage: Eukaryota > Metazoa > Chordata > Aves > Pelecaniformes > Scopidae > Scopus > Scopus umbretta. The sequence goes on from VZTL01063102.1 coordinate 7,429, forward strand.
TGATCGACCTTTAGCCTAGATGAGAGAAAACTAATAAAAACCCTCAGTTTTACAGAGAAACAGGTTTTTAAAATACATCTTCAGAAAAGGAATGAGGTTTCCTTCTGGTCATTTCTTGAACCCTCTCCTGATTTTCCCTTCATTCAGTTATTCTCCTTGGCTTTTCAAACCCTTCTTCAACCTACTCAAATCTCCAATTCTGAAATAAGTCTGATATTCTCCAATACCGGACAACGGCAGTGCCTAAAGCTAAAAAAAAAAAAAAAAGCAAAATGCCATTGCTGAAGGAAACTGAAGTTACTTTTGGAGGGAAGGTTTCGTCATGAGAACTGACGGCAGCTATGGCTATGCTCAGTAATAGGTTCCTACCATCTCCATGACTTATGCATGGGCTGCTAAATGACCAAAGGCAGAACTGCGGGAGGTGCCAGTAAGTACTGAGCAGCACTGCTATACCAATTATTGGTCCAAATTAGCAAAGCTCGGCTAACAGCTGATTCACTTGTGTTAGTAATAGAGTCACTGAAAAGCCTTGGGGCAATTCTCCAAAACCCGGTTTATAATCCAAAACATGAGGCGGAATTCCTGACAGCAGCAGCACGCGCACAGGCAGCAATCAACCGGCGCTAACTGCAAGGAGTGGCCTAACTAAAGGCACGTTCCTCAGAGACAGCCACCAACAATAACTGTCATTAATACTTACTGCCTAAGTTAACGATAACAAATGCATGCTGCCTATTTAGGAAAAAGTCCGTCTCCACTTTTAGGTTTTCAATGCACTTCAGCTTAAACATCTGAACTGCACACAGCCCTGAAATCCATCAGATTCCGGTGCATCTTGTGAGACCTGCTTGATCAGAATCTTCCTTTGTATAAAAACACAGTAAACTGGAAAGCAGCTGTTCAGGAAAACCAAACATTCAGTACATGTTGCTTCCTGAATCACGGAGAGGAGGAAGAAGAGGGGAGGAAAAACCATTAATAGCCTTGACTACTGGAGCAGTCACAGGCTGTGAGCGAGCAGGGGCTAATTCTGTTCACAGCAATATTTCAGGCTCCACAGAAATAGAAGAATGAAGCCACCAGAGCAGTAACTTCTCAAAATTAAGACATGAGAGTTGTGGGGTGAATTCAGTTGTCATTCTGCACCGTGGCAAACCAAGTACTGCCATCCCACCAGCCCCCTATATACTGTCTGTTTTCCATGAGAGGGAATTTTCCCCCAAAGACATTCGTATTAAACATTTCTGTCCACTGATCTCTTCATTTTCCTTCTTCTCAACAGATGGAGGTTTCCTTCCTCTCGGTTCCTTTCTTTTTGAACATTTTCATTAGAAGGATGAACTAGTACACAAATACTATAGCTGATATGACTTTCATTCTTGACATGCTGAAACAGACACAGTGTGAAAGAAGAAATTAGCTGTACAGCTTTCCTTATTGCATATTAAAAGAAATGTACACAGCAAATATAAAGATTTAACAAACACATTAGATTGAAAAACATTACTTATTAAACTAAAACTAAGACAATACAATAATAAAATTAAAAATACTGTCCGGAATAAAATCAGCAAGTTGATAGTGGTTCGATTTAGATTATCAAATTGATCCAACTAGGAATCAAACCCAGTTGTGAGACTGAGACAAGAAAAAACTGCTTTTTTCTAGTCCTGTATTGTGAAAGAAATTGTTGTTGTATCTCAGTCCAATGCAACTCTCCTGTTCCCATTTTTCCCATAGTAACAGGGATTTTATTCTGACAGTGATTCAATTGTCGTGACTGCTGTCACTGAGGTATGCATAGGCTGGAAATTCTCAAGGAAGTACAGAGACCAAATAGGCCTTCTTAGCTACAGTTTCACTGCTGTTTTCCCTTTTCCTTAAATGGCATAATTGCTCTAGTAGCTATTCTTTTGCTATTCTTATTACCCTCCCTATTGCACATAACAACATAAAAACTAAGCAACTGAAATAAAACAGAAGAGTGTTTACTGCAACAGGTTGCTACACACAATGGTTCCTCCAAAAAACACTTCTGTAACTTTGGCAACACTTACGAACATAAAAGACCAATTTGGGAACTCATTTTAAGGTTTCAGGAGCTATTATCAGAACTGTTTTTTCACAAGCACATAAATTCATTCTTTGCGCTTTCATGCACTGGCAGAACAAGAAAGCGGTATTCCTTAACACGAAGCAGGAATAAAAGAAATAGAAGGATACGCTTTCACTTCTTGGTCCTGAGATCTTTGATTTATGCAGGTGCTGCACAGAATAGCTGATACAGTAGCTTGCTTCAATTTTTTGACACCCGCGTGCATCTACTAGAAAGCAGCAGATATGTCTAGCTGGCATAGCCAGGTCTGCCGGTTCTTACCTCCTCTTGCGGTGTCCAAGAGGAGGGAGAGACACTTCTTTTATCTGTTTTAGTTAACAGGCTACATATCCACCTTATGTGTGTCTCTGATCGCCTCTGGAAGCGACTCTCTTGTATGCAGTCTTCGATAAAAGCACTGGACGTCTTAAATACTGGATTAAATATCCCAACCTTACTACTGACTTGTATGCCCTGCACACAGTTAACATAATCCAGGTGCCGCCCAGTTGATAGGCGTTAGGGCTGAGATCACCGTGGGGTTGCTGAGCCACACAGGAACCACCCTTGGAAAAACTCACTCTTACATCTGCCAATGAGGTAAGCTCCAAAAAAACCGTTACAGATAAATTCTCCATTATCTAGGGTATAACACAAGCCAAACGTATGTTGGTCCCCCAAAACACGACTGGTAGGGAATACAGTGCAGAGATACTGAAGAAGCACCACAGGAGTCCGCCAGCGTTCGGCGTGAGATGGAGCCGAGGACAGAACCGGTTCAGCCTCACCCTCTGATCAGCTGCTCCCGGCATGCAGCCCCAGACCCGAGCTGCTCCCGAAGCGCTGCCGAGGAAGTTAATAAACCTCCCAGAATTCACAGCCCGGGGAGCGATAACGCGAAGCCATGAGGGTAGCTCTGCCGGTGCTCAGCGGGGTGCTGGGACCGAGCCAGAGCAAATGAGCCCAGCTGGTTGTTCTGAGGGACAGTTAATTGCCTCTGAAACACGCACCCCAGGACTCACGGTTCACTGTGAGGAGCAGGCTCAGGCTTGTAGGAGTCATTAATTGATCAATCAGCCCCGGAGAAGTCGCTAAAACTGCTTCAGACTTCCCAGCGCTGACCCTGGAAGCAGCGCAGCTGGGATCACGCAGTGCTGTGCCCGATCCAGTGGGCTCTGCAGATCCCACCGAGACACGCGCAGAGCCAGCTGCCGTGCCCCTCTCTCCCTGCCAGGGCAGCCCACCAGCTGGATCCTCAGCCGTAATAATCAAGGGTTAAATATATCGGTTGCATGCAAACCCCAGGCAGAACAGGTGGCAGAAGTCTTTCTACCTTCTCTTAACAAATAAGCCGTATTTGAATCATTCTTTAAAAATGACTAATGACCTTGTGAACACCCTACCCTCACGCTCATCCATCTTTTTACCAGCAGGCGCCAGGTCATATATTCTTGCATGAAGGGAAATTAGGGAAATGTGTTGTAAGATCTTATCAAGGGGTATTTTCATGATCTGCTCAGTAGTGTTTAATCTAAGCAGGAATTGCTTCTACACCTTCTTACACGAAATTCTATTTAACATCAGATAATTCCACTTACATGTAAGGTACTTCTTTAACAGACAGCTTTTTTTCCCCATTCCTCATGGTCTCTCTAGCACTTGCATTTACTGCAACTGCTGGTAGCAATTTTAACAGAAATGCTGGCAGCAGTTTTTCAACAGAAAGATACTTGCCTGCAAGATACCTCTTCCCCATTTCCTTTCTGTTTTTTCTTATTTAAGAGGATGGGAATTTAGTAGCTTCCTCCATGCCTTGCAGTTCCTTCTCTAGACCACCTGCTGGACCACCATTACATTTATGACATTTATTTCTGATGAATCTTGCTTAAAAACTGTGACTATGGTTCTATTAGATCGGAGTCATTCCATATTTGCAGTCTCACTGACGTGAAATTCTGTTAATTTTGTATTATGATCAGAAACATGGAATAGATTTGATTTTGCAGAAAGTTGACATTTCAGCCAAGAGACGTCTGTTATACTGATTTATCTGATTAGGGCAAAATACTGTGAAATGTTTTTCCATTACGGTACTCATCTGTAAGAGAGAGATTCCTTATTTATGTATGAGCAGAGGACAAGGGATTTGACCTAGGAATGAAGAAACTTGATTGTCCCTTCTTCACATTGCTATGCTATATGTCTGTGTATCTCAGGAAGTTCATTGTGCAGCAAGGCCTCAGACTTTTCCTTAGAAAGCTGGCAACTATCAGCCCCCAATTCATCATAAAGTGGCACTGCACGCTAACTCTTAGCTAAAATTTTGGCAGAGCTGGACAAAATCCCTTTCTCTTTTATGGCAAACTGGAGCTTCACCTGCTCAGGCAGAGTCCCCCTGGAATGAACATGGCAAATAGGAATTTGGATATTTGCTAGGAGGGCTGAAAAGAATTCAAACTCTGCTGATGGCCTGTGAAAATGAACCTTGTGGTCATGTAACAGTGTTTTTCTCCCCTCAAGTTTTCTTTTAGGAAATGTGTTGTTTAATTTATATATTTCTTGGTATATGACTTCTAATTAAAAAAGTATAATCTGTCAATAATGGCATCACATAGAATCACAGAATTATTGAGGTTGCAAAAGACCTCTGAGATCATCTAGTCCAACCATCAAGCCAACACCATGCCCACTAAACCATGTCCGGAACTGCTGGAAGTGCCACACCTACACATTTTTTTGAGCACCCCCAGGGATGGTGACTCCACCACCTCCTTGGGCAGCCTGTTCCAATGCCTCACCACTTTTGCAGTAAAGAAATTTTTCCTAATATACAATCTAGACCTCCGCTAACACAACTTGAGGCCATTACCCCTCGTCCTATCGCTAGTTACTTGGGCAAAGAGACCAACACCCACCTCACTACACCTTCCTTTCAAGTGGTTGTAGAGAGCAATAAGGTCTCCCCTCAGCCTCCTCTTCCCCAAACTAAACAACCCCAGTTCCCTCAGCCGCTCCTCAGAAGACTTGTTCTCCAGACACTTCACCAGCTTCGTTGCTCTTCTCTGGACANCAGCCTTGATGCTGTGGGAGCACTGCTCAGCAATAGCCGACACACTGGTGTGGCTATTATCAACACGGTTTTAGCCACAGATGGAAAGCATAGCACCATAGGGGCTGCTATGAAGAAAGTTAACTCTATCCCAGCCAGACCCACTACAATGAGCTTCTTCCTGACCTCTGTGGCCATGAAATCTCTTTTGGTACTTCCCAAAAGATCTGATGTTTCCTCCCCTCTGTTGCAACTGCATCTGGGTTTTCTTATTCGCTATGCCACGAGCTGTAAATTACTGCACTTTAAGAAGAATGGCATATATTTTAAGCAATTTCATCTAAAGACAAAGATTTAAAATTTTTCCCCAAGCCAGGATTGTTTGCAAAGATCATAAAAGGATACTTTGGATGTAGAGCTCTTCATGCATTTTAGGAATTCAGTTTTTACAATCACCTGACAAAGATAATCATTAAAAACTATAACATCCTAAAAAAGAAAACTTTGGAGACAAATTTCTTTGATATGGCAAATAGTTCTTGGCAGTGAAAGAAAGCAGCTGTGATGTGAGCAGTTCTCTTATTTTGCTTGTTATAATAAATGCCATCCTACAGATGGAATTCAAGCAGTAATTCCAAAAATATTAAATGATCTACTTTAAAAAATGAGTCCAGTGAGTCCTCCCTTTTTAAAGGCTGTGAAAAAGAAATCATCTTTTTTCAGACTTGCTAGTAGCGAAGGGGATAAGCGGGAAGTACAATTGATCTCATCTAAAATCTTACAGTCAAGAGCATGTATTATGGCATAAGGCAGAGAGTGAGAGTTGCTTATAAATGAGATCCAACTGTCTCTCCAGATGCATTTTGCTGAAATACTATTCAGAGTGAACCTTTAAAACCTGAATTTGGAAAGCATAAGCCATGCTAAAATAAATCTAAGCTGATATATTCATTTGTAACAAAATGAATGTGACACATCATGGCTATGACGATATGTAATTTCAGCCTGAGAATTCAGTTTTCAGAGGTGATTTAATTTTCTTTAAAACATTATTGAAAACTACAAGGCACAGATTAGAATAAATATCCTTCTCTCACATGGATATTAATTTTGACAGTGTTCACCCTACAACTGAAATACAATAGGCAAATCCACTATTTGCTAAGTCATCTATGATGGAAGGGGTTGATACATAATTATTTAAATGCTCAGTAGGATTATCACTCTAATGTTTAAAGACTGAGCAGAAGATAGGATAAAGGGTAGGAAAATTAGATGATTTATACATGCTTCATTAAATATTTTTGCAGGCATTAACACAATGCAGAAGAAGGATGCTAACAACCTACAGCTCTCTGTAAAATTCCTACGTAAGGTATAAGACATGGTGAAGTGAAACTGCAGTAAGAGATGTGTCCATGGTATGGAGCTGTTTGATAAATGCTGTTGCAGTGTTTGTCTTAGTCCCCAAACTGTGCCTATTAAAGTCAATGGGAATTTCTTGTTGCATCTGCAGGCAATGAGTAAGGCCTAGATGCTTTGCATTTGCTTTTACAATCTGCTTGATATTCCCAAATACGGTGCTGTTCTCCTTACAATTGTCTGTGTGTATGCAAATGCACACAGACACACATGCCATTAAGGCCTAGATGTGGGATTGAATTCTCTGCCTTCACCTTCAAATTTCTACCAGGATGAGTTACTGTGCACCTTTCATATCACGGGGAGGTATAGTCTTCCTTACCCAAGCTGCATTAAAATCACAGCTCCAATATTTTGATTTAGCAAAGCGTTTAATCCTGTGCCAACTTTAAGCATGTAAGTAGTCCTGTTGAGTTAACGGTGCTCCTCACATGATTGAACTTAAGCATGTACTTAATTGCTTGATTTGGGGCCAGAGTGCTGAGAACACTGCAGGAGGGAGCTGCGGGTGGGGGAACGCACTCTGCTAAGCCAGACACCGTCCAGGTCGTAATGGCTTAGTTCAAAATTCTCTCTTTCCGACAGGCTGAAACTTTGAAGAAGCCAAAAGTTTTTTCAGTTGTTTGAAAGGATCGTCATAGCTCAAAATTTGAGACAACAGGGGGAGCGAGGTGGTAGTACGGACTGGATATAAACCAGCAAAAATAGGATCAGAAAGAACAAGAAGATTATGAAATATAGCAAAATGTCAAAACTAATAAGAGGAGATTTCAGCTACCCAGACACACAGGAACAGGGACACAATGAAATAAATCAAGCAACAGTCATGTACTATATCCTCAATGTATTAAAAGGTGGCAAGAAAGACGAAAGTTCTGACTTTCAACAGTACAGCTGTTAGGAGATAGAGGTGGAGGACTCGCTAATGACCATAATCCAGTTGGATTCATTACTGCAGACTGAACCTGCAAGAGGAATAAAAAAAAACCCAAGGACTTTGAACGCAGAATAATGGAGAAGTGCTGGAGAGGATCCAGTGGGTTAAGCGTCTAATAGGAGGAGTGGGAGGAGGAAGGACACAGAGGAAATGGAAATTGTTCAGAAAGCAATTACTGCATATCCAAGGGTGATGCGTATTATCCAACAATATGTACACTAGGAGGAGAAAAAGACCATAGCAAATAAACACAGAATTGAAAAAGATATTGAGAGATAAATAAAAAAGATACATAAGCAGCGTAAAATTTCAGGTGCAGAGGGAGAACAGAAAATGCATACACTTAATTTAAGATAAAAGAAAGCAGATACAAAAAGTGCAAGCAGATAATGAAATGAAGATCACAGAAGATGATAGAAATAGACCAATATCAGAGTATATCCCTAGCATATGTAAGAAAAACTCTGCAAAGAAAGCAGCAGGTTTTCAGGGTGAAACCAAGGCAACGTGATACTATGAGTTGGTTCAAGCCCCATTCCTCATGGCTGATTTTACTACTACTGAAAGGTTTAAAACAATAAAGCAATTGGCAACACTTGTTTTTAGATAAGGTTTTCTCCATTTACAACATACTGCAAAAAAGACAATCCTGCTTTCCCCATCTCACAGCCCAGCTGACATCAAGACAGGGAAGTTCACTGAGTTTTCCCACAACCTTTCACCTTTCCCAGAATGACCCACATGAATGAAAAGTAACATATCATCCTTAGGAGTAACTACCTATCATTCTTAGCAGACACTGCAAGATGCTTGGACGGTTGCCTCTTTCACTGCCATTCCACCTCCATTTTGCACAAGCTGGAAACTGGAGAATGTAGGAAGCACTGGGTTTGAAAAGGTATATACAGTTCTAGCTGGGATACATTTGCACTTTCAGGCCTGTTCAGGCATTACAATCATTAGTAAGATGGGAAACATACTTTGGGTGTAATTATGCTTGGTTTGTTTTTGATCTCAAGTCATTGCATTGGGGCCACTGAAGCTGCATTTCCACTGGGTTTGTTTCTTACTAAAGACAATTTACTGCCTTACTTCGATTGGTGGATCTGTCCTATCAACTTGCAGCCTTCAAAACTCCTAAAATTCACATTGTTGTCTTCCACTCATGAGCTCTCAAACAACTTGACAGAAATCCTGGGATGAAGGTGACTCTAGAGGCTTGTTCTTGCCCTGTGCTGCCGCCGCCATATCTAAGCGGTATTACTTAAGTGATTTAGAACTTCAGCTTTCAGATGCCTTTTATTTTGTCCAGGAGGGAACTTGGGCTACATCTGTGTGAATACATAATTATTCCTGGGAACATTTTTTGACACTGAGACCTAGTGCAGAAGGAGCCACCTCCACGCTGTTCAACTCTTCGACCCTCAAAAACAGGACAGCTGCATGCAAACTCTCTATTGAAATGGTCCCATAGCTTCTGAACTGTGCCTGGGAATTTTTGGAGGGACAGTTACTTTGCCTGGACCAAAAACATTCCAAGAAGAATCCTGAAAAATTATAAATATCTACAGTTGAGCTGCCATGCCAGGGAGTGTTCCTCAATATTACTTAAAACGGTTGACATGGGCCGTTGTGAAGAACTTCCTTCAAAAGACACTTCTCTTTCTGTCTTTCCACTAACAACTGAGGAAATCTATGGAGACCTTCCTCCCCAAGCTGGTCCTTGGCCTCTTCCCTTCTCCCCCTGCCAGCTAACAATCTAAGCTCATACTACCAAAACAAGGCAAGGCAGAATGGTTCAGGTCAGAGGACTTACAATTTCTTGGAAGTATTCTAGCTTACAGCATTAGGATCTACAGACTTTCACATGTACTTGGTAGAGTCTTATAGGACTTTATTAACTCACTTCCTAGGAACAGAGCAATTGGCTTTTGAGCTTCCCAAAGCAATGTTCCTAGAGCCAACCCTTCCTCTGTAAACATGTTTTCTCTGTGACAACACGTTTCTGCCCTACAACTACAGTTGTAATTTAAAAACAATTGGAACAAGCATTAAAACAATAGACAAATAGCCAGCAAAATCACACTACCCCTATATTAATCAGTGAAGTCAACCACAGAAAATCTTTGGCTCGGAGCAGAAGGCTGCATTTCCTAATTTACTGCTATATTTGAACCACAGTAATAAACTGTGTAGGACAGTGTCGTTACTTTAATGACATTTGTTTAGATGTCTCATTTTGTTGAGCTGATTTTCTCTGAGTATTTTCATTCAAGATTCTGTACTGTTTTGGAAGGCAAAATACAACATAGCCAAAGCCATAGCAACAACAATATTAAATGACAGGTGGCAGTAGGAGCAAGGTTGTATAATTTGAGAAACTGTTCCACTTAATCACACGTTGCATTTGGAAACAACAGATAGGAGGGCAGGTACTTGCTTATCACCATTCGTAATGGAAGTACAACAGCAGCTCCAGTTCTGTTTGAGATGGAGCAGCACACAGTGGGATACAGAAAAATAATAGTCAGAGATGCTGCTTAAAGCCACAAGAGAAATCATGGACTGGTTTAACAAAGAAAGACACAAAAAGCCCTTGATATTCATGAGATTCAGTAAACACTGATAAAAACTTCTTCTGATGGTTAGCCCTTTATAACTTAGGGTGGTTTTTATTCTCATTGTGGTATATGCACACTTTTGTGTGGAACAGAGCTAGCGGAAACATCCACTGGGGAAAAAAATGGGAAGTATATACACCAGATATTATAATGTACCACTTCCCCCTAGTGCAATTAATTCCCTCACGACAGCTTCTGAAATGAGGAAATATGTAAAATATGTACAAAATGTTTGGATGTATTTTATTAGCTTCGTTTAGTATTTGTCACACTGGTCAAAGTTTCAGCAACAGAATTCCTGTGCTCAGACATCTCTAAGTTCACCCTGTTCTTTCAGAAAAAATAAGTGTTTGTCTCAGATTTGAGTCGTCTTTAAGACAAAACAAAACCTGAGAACAACCCAAATCTCTTCATTCTAAATTGCAATGTTAAGAAGAAATCCAAACTGGTACTTTATTGACGGTTATACTAAGTGACTTTGTTCATTTGCTTACACATAGAACATGTTCACTGCAGTTTAAGACATCAGGGCTATCTAATGTACAGAGAAGCTTTTGCCCTTTGTACTACTTTAACCTGAAAAAATACGGATTTAATAGTATGACTTACATGTATTGATCTCATTTAATCAGCACAAAATACTCTTGACTAAAGATATCTCTGTCCCTTCTGATGTGAGGCTATAGACCAATGTATGTTTTATAATTTATAGTCCTTTATAATTCCAGTCAGTAGCACACATAGTGTATATAAATGTGTCTTGATTTTATTTGCTGTTCTTTCAAGTTCTGCATCAGTGAGAATCTTCAATAACAGAAGTAAAGCACTTAAAGCCTTCTGCTTCCCTCTGCACCTTTCAGCAATAAATAAATAAGACCCCAGTCCTGAAGGTAAGGCTAACCCTTGCTCTTGCACAGAGACCTTCTGCTTTCAGTAACGTTTCACATAGATCAAGTTAACGGATCACTAACTGCAATAATTCATCCATTTTATTTGCATAACTCTCTTTTTTCTACAAAGTATGCTGAATTCAGGACATGGAAAACTAGGACATTTGGCATAAACTTTTATATATATATTTTTTTTTTTTAAAACAGCTGAACACATATTTTATTTTTTCAGAACAAAGTTAAAGGCATTTGAAAAAAAATACTTTGCTAAAACTGTAATTAAAAAAAAATCTTTTTCCTGAAAGCTTTTTTAGGTGAACTAAATTATACTGGACATATATAAATAAAAAAGAAAAGAGCAAAGAAGAACATGAACATATATTACTAGTGTAATTCATCAAAAACAGTTGACACTTCAATCTAATCCAGAAAATGAAAACACGGAACTTTATAGAGTTATAGGAAGTAAGCAATTTAAACGTACCATGGCACAAGGTCATCTAACAATGAAGCCAGGAAGATGTTCTCTTTTTATTCGCTCTCCTTCACTCCTTTAATCCTTCTGAATCTATCAAGTATAGATTAATATAAATCTTTTTAACAGCCAGAGGTGATCTTCAAATCAGATAATTAATAGTAGTGGTCCAAGTGTTCTATAACAGGTCCATCTTTCCATTTTAATATAAAATGAAAGGGCACTTTATGTAACTAAGCTATCACTCTGGGAAAGGTTTCTTTTTACATAATAAAGTAATATATGTCTTAACTAATTAGTTCATGTAATTTTTGGTAAAACTCACCGAGATAGTTCATCTTCCTGAAAAGGGTACTGATGTGGAAAAAAAACCCAATTCTAATACACTCACCGCTGTTCATTCAAAACACTCACTTGCCAAATCATTCCCCAAGTAGTCAGAGCTAAATGTATCAGGCAGAGGAAATACACTCAATTTGTTTTGAAAGTAAACCTCCAAGGCCATTTCATAAGCAAAAATCATATTCATGTCATACAGATACTGGGGTTAAGTTTACGATTCCAATTAGGCCTGGAGAGCTTTCAGTACTCTAGAAAAAATTACTTCACTAATCTATATGTAAATACTTCAGTAAAACCACTGAACAGTGATCAAGTTCAGTATTAATATCACAAATTAAAGATGGCATCTGAAAATGTACTGTCTAAAAGAATGATCAGAGTTCATGCAGAAGGATAAGCTGTGGTTTCAGCAGCCTATAAGCACCATGGAAACAACTGCGGTGTTGTATTCATTAAATCTCAGTGTTTTATCTATGAAAACCACTAAATGTTAAAATACAGCTAGTGGTCGGGTGGCAGCAGGGTGGACAGTAGACAGTCCCCTGCATATGGCAGCCTCAAGAAGCTCATGGTAGGATTAGCAGACACTATGTTGTACAGTTCAAATTGGTAATTAAAGGTACTGTCTGTGCTTGCATTTCCATTATACACCGTTAAAAAAGAAAAAAAAAGAAATAACCCCTCTATTTCTAATTATTTGGCTGTCTTACTGAAAGCGTGTTTATTTAAGTAGATGCAACAGCATGCTTGCTTGCCCCAGTGGAGAGTGGGAAGGGTTAGCCAAGTACCCTGCTGAAGTCCTATCAAGAGGTAAAAACTGTTGTATTAGAGGAAGGCACAACCATCCCCATACTTTACAATGTGTTTAGGGTTTTTTGTAGCTCCAGGACGCACGAACGGTCACTTGTTCACACCACTGCCTGCCTCTATGGAGACCATCATTGCTCTGCTCCTGGACTCAGCTTTCACACAGCAACATGGAGACAAGCCAGCTGGAGTGGGCAAGTCCATGTTAAGAGCTTGTGACTGTTCTTGCTCCTGCTTCTCTCCCTTGGCTTCCTGTCTTATATTGAGCCTTCTGGATGCACAACAAAGATTTAGACAGTATAAGTTTTAAAGTCAATCACTCAATTGACATATAAGTTAGCTACGAGACAGATGGGGCAGGATTTAGGTACAGAACACAGATTTCTAAATGCAGGTGACTATCTATGCGCTGGATACACAAGGTCTCACTTCAGTCAACAAAGGTTAATTCAGTTAATTTAATTTTAGATGGGACGCCCTAAGGTCTCAAAGATATCAGCCAAAGGTTGGCAGACGTAATACAGAACTTACAGGAGATCCTCAGTTGTAACTGGTATTAGGAATGGCAACTGGTATTAGAGTGGTATCCTACAGTGTCTTAAATGACACTGCATGCCTACGTGTAAGCAAATGAATCAATCAATGCAATCAGTGATGGCTGATCTATTTAACTCATCCTGTGGCAGGCACCTAAGCTCGACAACTTCCCTTCTACCTGACCCTACTGCAAAACAGTTAGAATATATTTTCGATGCTGTCTTATGTGCAGCTAACAGGGGAATATGACTCCCTCTTTCAGTCTTTGACTTCCAGCAGATGAACATTGTTTAAAGCCTCCTCAGCTTAAAATGAAGTTAATTCTGGTAACAGGTCCATAGTAATGTCACATTTCCTTGCTGCTTATAAACCTTGTCACTGTACAACCTATTATCTAAACTCTGCTTCAGAAATAGTGTAAACACAGAATGAAGTGGCTCATCCATCCACAGTTCATGATTGTTGAGCCTTGTTGGAACATTTAAAGCATAAAGAGCAGGAAGCACCTGAATTCACTAAGTGTACTGCCTGACGAGGTGATTTTCACATGGGGGCCCAGAAGGGAAAGGAGGATGCTCCACTGTTCAGTGCAAGCTAATTCTAAAATGGTTTTAAATTGCAAGGTACTGAGAGCCAGGGACACTCTCCCCAAAAGCTGAGCTGCCACATCTCTCACTTCTGTGTCCGTGTGGAGGTAGCACACAGGGAAGAGCTCTGGGCAGCTCTGCCAGTTGGATGGTCATGAGAGGCCTCAACGTGCAGTAGGCATGAGACAGAGGACAGGATATATCTCTGCAGCAAAGATGAAAAATGAAAAATTAACAGACAAAAGTGAGCAGTGGAAAAAACTACTTCCTGTCACTTTTCTTAGCTTACATTAATAATTAAATATTTATCTAACCGCTGTTGTGTCTAGGCATTAGATATCTGCTAATTTTTGGTATGACCCATGAGAGAACTGAGCAGGAGGAAGAGAAGGCCATCATAGCCTACTGACCCACTTCAAAAAAAGATTATTCTGTATGCTGTGAACCACATGGGATTTGGGATAAAGGTAGGCTGAGAGGGAAGTCGGAAAATGGATACTGCAAATAGCAAAGCCAGAGGGAAAAAGTAACATAAAAGCCAATAAATACATGCATAGAAAGGTATGAAGGTCCCTGAATGTACAGAAAAAAAATCCAAACTTGATGCCAAAGTCTAGTACAGTCTAGTATCAGATATCATGATAATTAAGCAAGCCCTAAGAGACTGGCAATCAGCAGGAACCAATTTACCTTGCTTAAATACTAACAGCAGAGACAATCCCATTTGGAGGAGGACCTCCTGCAATCTCTTCTCTGTTTTCTCCTCGCTTCCCATGTGGCAAAGGAAAGGTAACAAAACACAGCTCAGAAGGTAACATGATTTTCACCCACAGATACAAGGAGACAGGAAGACCCATGTAGCCATCCTGTGTCTCTGTCCTCCCACAATTTGTATCTGATAAAGAGAGATGGCAGCCAGAGAGCATACAAAAAAATATTTACCACAAAGTACAAATTCTATTTGCAATTATACTGTAACTGCTTTCAGCTGACTTCAATCTTTTCCAACTGGAATTCACCCAAACAATACATTACAGTACGAAGTATTTTACAGATGTCATCTAGAACTGGAAATTGTGGCACCTACCCATGGCCAGTATGCAAGGTTCTCTCTCACATGTGCTACGGAGTTGACCATTTGTCTTCATAAAAACCATTTGACCTCAGTATGTTACAACAGGCTATGAAACGGCAAGTTTTTAATACCTTACATAATTGCCCATATTTGCCTGTGATTCCAGATCTTCATTTTGAACTCACTATTTTATAACAGCACAAAGGGAATTTAGCTTGTCAAGTGGCTGGTAAAGCTGAAAATGAAATACCATAAGAAAAAATGTCTGGGGTAGACCTTTCTGACCCAAACTTCTCTTTTGCCAGCAGAACAATTTGTCTCACCAGTCACTGTATGGGCTCCATCAATTGTACAGCTGATGTTTTTTCTGGACTTGCATCAAACAACCTCAGTGCATCGATCAGGACGTTCTTAAACCTTTGACGCTAAATCCAAAAGTTCCCTTTTCATGTGCACTCAACAAATAGACATTGATAACCTCAGAACATAACAATATGACGGATTTTATCTTGAAGGACCTAGAATAATTAAATGTGACCAACTTGTTTCTGAAAAGTTTCCTCCAGCTCTGCCTCAAGGATGTGACATATTTGCTGTTTTTTTCTTCGTTTTTGATTTCTTTTGCTTTGTCAGGGAAAGCAATGCTGTTATATATCACACAAAATAGTGATGCGGTGAGGAGTGATGAGTGACAGAATCCAGCAGAGGAAAAGAGATCAAAGAAAAGTGTTTCAAATCTTAAGCCATACAGCATTTTGCCAATAATGTAAAAATCTTAAGACTTGGCAGATACCATTACCAAGATTTGCTTTCCTAAAAGACTAGAAAGAAATTTTCTTTCCTCAGAAAAGCAGGAGCAGTCAACAAAAAACGTCATCATCATTAGGAATGCAAATACAGGGTAAATTTATCCAATGACCTTACTGAAGAAAAATTGTGAAAGTCAAAATCTGGAAGTGAAAGACCCAAAATTCATACTGTTGTCCATTGCCCATTTTTTTCATTCATTTCATTCCACCTTATGCATCTGTGTAATTAGTAGCTTCTGCCATCACTGTATGCAACAACCTCCTAAACACTTCTTTTTTTTTTTTTTATTTCCCAGCTTATAGAAATAGCTTGACCATTTTATCCACCTACATGTACGAAAGATTATAATAGAGAATTTATGTAAAGGACTTCTGTTCAAACGTTCTGCTCTAAACACATTAATCTCCATGGTTAGCCTCAGCCTAGCCATGAATCCCATTGATAATCACATAAATGTTTTGCCTCCTCATGTACATTCCAAGTTTCATTGCAGTGGACGCAAGCTGCCACGGAAAGCATCATTGCAAGGAAAGAAATAATTTCTTAGGTAGATGAAGGGGCTTTGGGGGCTTGTGGGGAGAGGAGCAGCTCAGGGCATGGCTGTGGGGAAGGCAGCACCGGGCAGTGGTGCTGGGCACAGCTGAAGGCCATAGCTGAAGGGCTGAGGAGGGGTGGAGAGAACAGGCAGGGGGAGCAGCTCGCAGCGCGAGATGAAGGTTGGCTGAGAGGAGCTGGTGAGGAAAAAGTGGCAAGTACAGGATACTAGCAGCTAGCCTGGGCAGCACCAGACAAGCACGGCTAGCAAGCGCCTGGCGGCAGGAGGCACAGCTGGCAGAGAGGAGGTGAGCTAGTACAAACAACATGTGCCACCTCCCGTATTAGCTCATTCTGAATCAGTGCTACCAGGTAATCCCTAATAATTTCAAACTGTGAATGCAGATAATTGCAGGAGGGGGAGTGTTTTACCTCCTCTCACCCCCAGGGAAAAAGACTACAAGTTGTTATTTTCTTTAGGAATTAATTACTACCCTGTTTTTCTTATCTCCCTCAGATAGGAATATTATTTATTATGTCATTTGATTTGTGTTTGTACTTGTCAAGTCCAGGCAGATGCCAAAGCTCGTAAAAAATCTGAAGAACAAGTAGAATATATGCAATGTCAGTTTATAAAAGCTAGACCCCCTTCCTTCATAATAATTGCTCTAATCATTTTGATACGCTATAATAGCTGAATAAACAAAACCAACTAGATTAAAATTTGATCGTGCAGACACCACTACATCACGAGTACATTGTTTTGCAAAAGAAGGATTATTTTAAAGAAAAATAGGAAGACTTATCAGATACAAAACCCCAATGTCCACACTAAGTAAATGCTATCTGTAAATACAAAGTAAATCTTTCTATGCCACAGCAAAGAGATCCATTTAATCGTTGGCATACAGCAGCCTCTGTAAATCCTGGGTAAATTAAGATCATAAAATCTATTAAATTATATTACTACTAATCTCCCAGTTCCCATAGTTATTTCTGACATTCCATTTTAACTGTCAGCCACACTGTTTGTTTCCCATTCTGCTCCTTATATTCACCACCGAGTTTGTGTGTTGTCCCTTCGTTCCTTCCTCCCTCCTGTCAGTATCAGTGTCTATTTTTCCACTATAGAATTCCTCTGACACTCTTATGCCATGATTCTTATGCAATTTCATGTTCCCTCATTATTAATATTTATATAATCTTGGAAAATATCTAAAGGCATCAAGATACTCAAGATTTTGGGGAGAATGAACAAAAGTAAGAGCTAGATAGGTTGGAAGGCATGAATGAGTCATTAAGCACTTCCCTCCTTTACAGACAGTTACAGAATACATATTTTTAAAAAATGCATCATCCTTTTCCTTTCAGTATTGAGTTTTCCTCCCAAATCAAGGATGCTGTCCCCAGTTATCTGCATTTTCAAATTCATGAGATCAGCCTGCTGATGAATCTGCTGTACCTGCTACTAAACAGTGGTGAGACCACATGTGGAGTATTGAGTCCCATTCTGCGATCCCCAGTGCAAGATATGGTTTTGCTGGAGTAAGTCCAGTGAAGGACCACAAGTATGATTAAGGGACTGGAGCATCTTTCATATGAGGAGATGCTGGGGGAGGGAGAGAGAGAGATTCTTCTCAGCAGTGACCAGGACAAGAGGCAATGGGTGTAAGCTGAAACACATGAAATTCCATCTGAACACAAGACAACACTTTTTTTACCGTGAGGGTGGTCAAACACTGGCACAGATGGCCCAGAGAGGTTGTAAGGTCTCTCCATCTGTGGAAATGTTTACACTGAGACTGGACATGGACCTGGGCAACCTGCTGTATCTGCCCCTGCCCTGAGCTGGGGGTCAACTTTTTGCCAGATATCCTAAATCCTTTTTTTTTTTAAATTGGCTATTATCAAATAGAAGTAATTTATCTCTTTTGTGAGGTTAGGCAAATAATCCATACAGAATTAACATGCAGCTTCTATCCCCAAGAATATTTTGTAGGAAATTATTTAAAAATAAGATTCAAATCTTTATAATTAAGAAGGGCAAATATATTAATAAGGATAAAGAGATACATTTCTAATCTCAAAGTTATGCAAATTACTCTGTGATTTTTGTCATTTACTTCAGAACCAGCAGAACAATGGATTTCTTTTTCACATGCATGACAATCCTTCTCATTTATGTGCCTAAGACATTGTAACTGGATATTTATTCTTATGTGGCAAACTTTAATGGCATTGAGACTATAAGTGCGTATCTTTCATTTAGATACATTCACACTTTTAAAACCACAGTGTTTACAAATAGTTGTCTTTACAACTAAACTTTACACAGCTCTCAGATCTCAGCCTAGTATTGTTCAAATTATTTGCTAGGTACATAATTACAGGTGATTAAGGAGACAACTTTGCTTCAGACAAAATTTCATGCTTCCTTTTTGCCTTTGCTTTTTTTGTCCACATGCCAAATACTGGACTAGCCAAACATCAAATGGATTTGAACCCTGTTGTTAACAGACATGTCAAATACCTTTTATGCCTAGGAGAGAGCTATGCAAATTCAAACACTTTGTGGTTGCCTCTCTTCCTTTTCACTCAGCTAACGTAACAAGGAAGAACCAATTGATAATACCAGGATTGGGCTAATCATGGCTATTGCACAGCGTGCATACAGCAGACTGAGACTCTCCGTGTGCTCAGTTGAGGGATTAGACAGGGTATGCCTACATAATACAGTGCAGCAGCACAGGGAGATTCCTGAGCTAGCTCGAAACAAGATGAGGGCCACTAACTTGCTAATACAGCTGCACTCCTTTAAATAATCAGCTCCTTTAGAGTAGATAGGGGAGCTCTACACGCTCCCTCTTTCCCTGTTTTTCCACTCAGAGTATGTTCCAGCACCTTTCATGCCACCTACCTGATGGTTCTCACACTGAGAGCCACATCCTGGAAAATGCTTCACAGGTAGAAGATACAGGGAAGGGGTGCTTTGCCAGGGAGCTGCTGGTGGCAGAGCAAGGGTTTCTGCAGGGCTGTGGCCAGGGAAATGGAGGGGCAGTGGGGAGGACTACGTTGTGCAAGCAGGTGATGCAGAAGAAATGCACAGGTGCTAGAAATTGTTTTAGCCTTTCTGGGGAATCCTGAGACATAAGACTGTCACAGTGGTGAACCATGGGCTGCTTCTGCATTTTCTCTTCACACTACCTCCCTACCTTCAACCACTTTCTTCTCAGCACCATGCTATTCCCCATCCTTGTCGTTTGTCTTTTGGGTGCCTTCATTGTGCTGGTTTTACAGGCTCCCCAAGAACATGTCCTCCTCAGATGTACTCTCCATTTCTGAAAAAAAGGGAGCACATTTTCTATGCTGGTACTTCCTGTACTTAGCAAAACCCCATGTCAATAAGCTCACATCCATTTCCATATTTGATGTCCAAAACCCCTTTGGTTTTAATAACGCTCCATTTTACATACCCAAAACCATGCCTATGTACTGGAGTAGCTGACTAATTTACACTATTACAGGCAAACCTGACTGTTTCAAATGTAACTGATCTTGTGTAAAGATAGAGAGAAAAATTGGAAAGCTTGATCCAGGGAGGACTCCCAAATTTGTAGACTGCATTCTGTCAGCAGTGTCGCTTTGCTGTAGTCAGAGTCAGAAATCTTCATTACAGTCATGGCTAATACACAGTATTTCTTCACAGCGGCAGAGTATGCAATTCTGCTTGTTAAGGTATAGGGTGCAAGGGATGGTGGAAAGACAGGAAGAATCCCAAGTAAAGGAATATTTTCTATTCTTTGCCACAGAACTTCAGAGAAACTAAAGACAGATATCGAAAAAAAGGTGTCTCGCAAGAAACAACTTGCTCTTAGTCATGTATTGCCCTTTAGTTTAAATCTCAAATAGTAAATGAAGGAATTCTTAAGTATTTGTACAGAAAAAATGAAAGCAGGCTGGAAACAAAGACACTCTTAATGACACTTTGGTTAATGCTGCTGCTATTAGTGCCAGTGTCACAAGTTTCAGGATAGACCAGCAAACTCAGTAGGTCACCAAGGCATCTACTTCTATGTACAGTACACTAAAACTGTATAGTTCAACTGATGACAAGGGCAGCTGCTGCTTTGGGAAAAAGAGTTAATGCAGCATGTTACAGAAAACACACACGATTGTCTTAAAAGCAGACCATTGTCTTAAAGGTAGGCATTTTCCTTTGTCACATACTCATTCACCTGAAAGCCCTTCAGGGTGGAACCTGTGACTGTGCTGCATATGAATATAGATGAGATCACAATGCCCCAGTGGTATAAAAAGTTCACATAAATAATTGTAATGATGTGAATAGGCCCACTGAAAGATATGGGCATTTTTAATGTGCAAAAAACATACTTTTATAAGTAAATAAATACTTGATCTACAAATAATGTGACTATGTACACGTATCAAATGATGAGAAGCATTTGACAAACAGATCTGAAAGCTCAGCTTTCCTTTTTTTCCATAGGTTTTCTGGAGAACAGAGAAGTTATTTACTTAAAATAAATAACTCTAGGCAGTAATTTCCAGTAAAATAATGAAAAATATACTTTTAGGCATAACCACATACCTAGATTGCCGTATTCATCAGACCTTGGCTAACTAGCTGACAGAACTTACAAAAGCTACCGGGATTTCTAGCTGGCTTGCTTGTCATCTCCCTTTTGCAGATCTGTTTGGGTCCATGCAGTTAATAAATTTCAAAATGTAAGCAGGGCTGCTGAATACTTCACTGTCACCTGAAACCAGAAGCTTTTCTATGTATCTGAGAGAAAAACAATTTGCAGTTGTTGAATGAGTGTTTACAGGAGACAGAAACCACAGCATCATTTGCAGAACCATAAAGCTGCATGTAATATCCTCTGCAAACTTACATAACACTTAAATTCAAAAGTCGGTTTAATGAAAAATCAAGTATTTGTTACTTAAATACGAGAGAAAGGCAGAACTCGTTGTACATGAGAAAATATTCCAAATTTTTTTTTTGTACCAAGATATTTTGAGATAGATGATTTCAGGAAAAAATAATTTAAAAATTAAGGAAATTTGAAAATATTTATATTTTTAAAAATGTTAATCTACTTTTTTTTTGAGAAGAACTCTAACTTGGAGGAATTTTACAGTTGAGCAAGCCTCAGAATAAAAAAGAAAGAAAGTAAAAAGAAATCTATCAACCGTGCAGACACATTGGGTCCATGTAGCACATCATACATACTAGTGACTACAGAAGAAATCACCTCTTTGCAAGAGCAGCTTTTACCCTGGGGACACCTCCACTAGAACATGAAGACCTTCTGTAAAATCTGTGAAGCATATTTCCTTGCTGCACTACATACAGAGAGCACGTGTGCCAGAACCAAGACCCACATCAGAACAGGACACACAGTATACACTAAGACCAGAAATATGTACTGAAAGAGGAAATGTTGCCCTGGCATAGCAGCCCTCATCTGCCTACGCTTTTTCCAGTCGCATGAATATAAAGGACTAGAGCGGCTGCTGCTTCCATTATTAACCTATCCCCACTCTTTTTTTTTTCAGAAAGTGTCAATAAAAAAGGTTAACCTGATACCCAAGTAGTGGGTTACTGTGTTCAAAGTAGACTGAGCTCTCTCTCTTTGTTTCACAGAGGCTAATAAGAGAACATTGACTGGTAACTGCCTGTGTCTGATTTTGACTGAATAAAGCAAAGGTGAAGATATTTATGTCTCTCAAGACATCGGTGTTTGTGGACATACTTTACTCATCTTCTCCAAATCCCTATTGATCTCATGTCATCATCTCAAAAAGTCAATAGGCTGTTACTACCCAAAACAAACAGCAATTGCACCTAAATGCAATTAATCTTGTGAGTGTCTTAAAATGCCTTGGAAATAATGGCTAAGATGATCATTAAAAAGGAGATGGGATGGTCAGAACTGTAATGGCATCATTAATTAATATCAATATCAGACATTAATTCTTACTAATAAAATAATCATATGGCTCTTAAGTGCCTAATAATGTTGTCAATATTCAAATAAAAGACATCAACTAAGGGGCACATCCCAGCACATTTTTACTTGAAATGTTTTCTTCCTGAATTCTGTATTTGTGATTGTTTAACAAATTGTTGCCGACTGTTTAACAAAATACATTAAACTCACTATCTGCTACACTCACTACATACTGTTTACTCACTGCATCATTATGAAGAGTAACAAGGAGGCATCACTTTATAGGCAATAGCTACTTAATGCCTGTGGTACTACTGCAAGAGAAGTATCATTGCACCCTTTTCACTCAGAGGAAAAAGTTATGGACAGTCAGTCAGTGACAGAACTAGTGACCACATATAATTCTGTACTGTAGGTACGGGGGGAGTTAGCTGTGGCTAACAGCCAAACTCCCACCCAGCTGCTCACTCCCCTCCATCCTCAGCAGGATGGGGAAAGAAAATAGGATGAAAGATCTTGTGGGTTGAGATGAGGACAGGGAGATCACTCACCAATTACTGTCACAGGCAAAACAGAATTGACTTGGGGGAAAACTTTGGGGAAAACTAATTTCATTTTTTGACGGTTAAAATAGAGTAGGATGGTGAGAAACAAAGACAAAAACTAAAACCACCTGCCCCTCACCCAGCCCCACCTTTCTCCCAGGCTCCAGATCACTCCTTCATTCCCAACTCCTCTACCTCCTCCCCCATCAGCGGTGTAAAGGGATGGGGAATAGGGGTTGGG
This sequence comes from Scopus umbretta, assembly GCA_013400535.1. Lineage (NCBI taxonomy): Eukaryota > Metazoa > Chordata > Aves > Pelecaniformes > Scopidae > Scopus > Scopus umbretta. Next base: position 30,374 of record VZTL01063102.1, read on the forward strand.
GTCCGTCCACAAAAGCTCCTCTCTGCTGCTCCTTCCTCCTCACACGTTTCCCCTGCTCCATTGTGGTCTCCGTCAGGAGCTGCATGGGATCTCTACTCTGGTACCTGGAGCACCTGCTCCCCTACTTCTTCTCCCACCTTGGCATCTGCGGGGCTGTTTCTCCTACATTCTTCCCTCACTGCGCACTGTCTGTGCAGTGTTTTGCCCTTTTAAAGATACATTTTCCCCGAGGTGTCACCATCTTGGCTGAGGGGCTCAGCCATGCCCTGTGGTGGGTCCACTGGAGCTGGCTGGAACCATCTGTGTCCAGCATGGGCCTCTCCAAACAGAGACTGCTCCCGCAGCCCCGGCTGCCTGCACCTGGGCACCTACACCCGGCACAGAATGACACCAGTATATGTGCCAAGCATTTCTGCTCAAGTGGAAAGGGAGAGGATCAGTCTCCTGACTCCCATTCCCTGTCTGCTACCATGCTTGTTGCAGGAGAAAATTAAGACTTAGAAAGTCTTTCCTAGCTGTTATAAAGTTCTGGTGGAGATGGACCCTAGTGCCCCAAAGGTAAGAGCTCCCTCTGATGGGGACCACCTTACCAAAAATTCCGTGCTGTCATGTTCTCCGGCTGAATATGAAACACTTTTATATCTGGGACTACAGGGAATAGTTTTTCAATCTGTGTGGCTCAGGCCCTCCTTCAGGTTCTTCCTCCTTACGTAATTATCCACAGTTAGAATTTCCCCATCTCCCTTCTGCCCCACACCTGACGCTCACTAACTGATGCCATTAGTGAACTGCTATAATTAATTTTACTGAAAGAAAAACTGCAGAAGTCAGTTCAGAATTAGGAGATTTGCAACAACTGTCTATGCTTATTACCTATGGAAATATAAATGCCCAAAGAAGATAAAATGCTCATCATAATGATGAAAAAAATGTGAGAGAACATGAATTTAAAATTCCAGTACTTATTAACTAAACAATGCAAGTGGGGGAATGGAAATTTACATGAAATAATTAGAGATACTAAGTATTCTTGAAACTCTCAAAATACATTTTAAGAGTGGAAAGTTCACACTTCCCCATACAATATTATTATGAAAAATTGATTTCAATATTAAAATCCTATCAGTGCAATGCATATGTCATTTTTTGTTGCTGTAATACAGCTTTTTGCAATGATCAATTCCCAATTATTAGCCTGAGAAGCATCTCAATAGACAGAAATAGAGATGAATACCTCATTACTATACAGCCAACATCAAGTACTTTCATCATTTTTTCCTTTTTCTTTCAAAGGAGGAAATTAAACCTCTGCTTATAAGATTTAGTGGTCCTTCAAAAAACAAAGCCATTAGAATGAGTGGCACATGATCAGAAAAAGCGTATTCTGAGTGTCTGAGCAGTTAATAAGCTGTTGGACTTTGAGATATTAAAACAATAAATTTAAGATACAAATTCATGAACAAGAAATGTTGTAAAGTATGCAGGCAAGTGCTCTATAGGATTCCATTTATTTACTTCATGACAGTGAGTCCCTGTATATTATAGTTCAAATCAAAATCCATAATGGAGACAGAGAGAAAGAAGATGGGGGAGCAGGACACTGCTTTAGAGGACAGGCTGTAAGAGGGACCAGATGAAGTCAGAAAAAAGGAAAAAATGGCATTAAGGTGTCAGGCTTCACCTTGGTCATTTTGCTTGTATGTCTCCTCTCATCCTATCGACTTGCATTTAGCTGTTGGCATAAGGATTAATCTCTGAATTATATATAAAATCCACCAATTATTTTTATTACTTATTCTTGCATGTAAAAAGCACATATACAGAGCAGGATTAGTTAATTGTGTTGCTTACATCGTAAAAATCAGCTGCTTGGCACTGTGTTTTTCTAATTCATTATTATTACACAGAGTCACAGATTATCATGGTATCATACTGGGAAAGGCACTATAGAAAAATATTAAACAAAAAAAAGTCCTGAAGCAAATGTCAACAAGAGCTTCAAAAAAAGAGACATGGGTGGATATGGGCAGTTTGCTGCATTAAAAATTTGTCACTAATGAAACCATGTTTCTCAACCAAACCAGTGGGATTCTAAAACACAAGCTGTCCAACAATTTTCAAAAATGGATAGACTTCACAGTAAAAGAAGTAAGTCTTTGGAGGAATTAAAGAATGATAATGAGCTCAATCTGCAAGGGTTACTGAGAAGACACCCCTAGATGAGATGAGAGCATGAGAGAAGACACAAAGGTTCTTGTTTGAAAACTTTTAAAGTAAATAATGAACACAGGTATCATTAAAGATTAGAAGGAAACTCTGAGGGAGGATAACCAAGATGATAGAGAAGAAGATGCAATAAAAAGTTAAATACACTTTCTGCAAAAAAAATGAGTAGTCCAGTTCCAAACACTTTCTCTTTTATGCAGCTACATCCTTAATGCCAAAAATCCTTCCAGCAACACCGTATGGGGAAGAACGCTCCAAGATCTTTATTGACCATGTGAGGTTACCACTGCTTTAAAACTTGGGCTAGGAGGAAGATTAATGAATTGGTGACAATCATGCCTCAGCAATGAAGATCACAGTACTCAACTGCAGCACACTGCCTCCGAAAAGGACTTCAAGTTTTCTTCTTCATCTATGGGAATACAACTGCAGACTATGAACAGTCCTTACTCCCTAATAAATAAAGCATCAAACAGAACACAATGAAAAATGAATGGGCCAATTGCTGTGTGAGGTCAAAAAACCTGCTTTACCCTTTGACTTTAATAGTATTGCACTGGGTGCAAATTAGGATTAGTATTTGAATAATTCTGTACCAGACAGTCGATTTGTATGATGAAAATAGAACTTGCCTACTCAATACTCTATTTACAATTGCAAATGAAGAACAAGATTGATAAATCATCCAATTTCTGCCAACTTCTACACAAATAAGTTACCTATAAGCCAGAATTAATTTGTTGCAATGACATTGCAAGGTCAGGTGTTCTAAGGAAGAGTTGTGCTAGCCCCTCCACAAAGGGATGATGGCAGAGTCATCTATTTGTCCTCTTTGGGTTTAGAACTGATGTCTTTAGCAACTTTTTTTGACATAAAAAGGTGATGGCAGGCCAGAGGAGGAGCTTCTGAACCAGCAATTTTACAGTGACCTGCATACTGAATGGGGAAGAGCAGTAGTTACATTCCCAGTATTACTGCTGGTTCAAAGACTGTGAAAATGCAATTTAGCGAACAAATTTGTATCCCCACATAATCTCACATGCCAGGCTGTTGTGGGGAATAGGTGAATATAAAACTCCTATCTGCATTCTTCGCATGTAATTTTAATGTACACTTTTCATCTGAGAAGTCTGGTCCAATGAATCACTTGTCTTATCTAGACTCTTCTGCCTTAAAGGTTTGATGAAGAAGTATGAAAAACTACAAAATCTCTCTGCATGAAGAGGAAAAGCAAAACAAAATAAAAAGTTAAAGAAGAAAGAAGTTTTTCCTTAGCTACTGCCAAGTATCAAATCAGTTTCTGTTCATTTGAAGACTCACTTTGTATTAACTTTTCTTCTGACATTACAAGAAACAGAACTTGCCTGAGGCTTCATCCTTTAAAGACTATTTCTGAGATGTTTTGCCTGTAATTGTTAGTTGTCATGAGGTCGCCTTGCTCTTGGATCACAGTTTGTGAAGAGAGAAATCTGAAAATATTATTTTTAAAACCATGATGATACACGATAGCAAAATGTCATTCATGTCCCATTTCTGCACAGTGATCTTTTTTCTGCATACATGAGATATATACATAATGGTATGCTTAAAGGGAAAATTATGTATTTGAAAAAAATTTAAAAAAAACCCTGTTCAACAGTTTAAAATGCAAAACAAAGCTTATTTACCCAAAAAAGAAATCCATATCAACCCTTATGATTCTCCTCGCCTCCAGATTGTGATGGAAAAATGAAGCAATTAAAATGAAACCAGGAAGTTTTTTAAAGCCTCCTTGGAGCACTGAGACTGAAGGGCACTAGAGTGGTAAGACTTACCAATTAATCCCAATTCTGTTCCTTACTGGACACACTGGCAAGTCAATGAGGATCTGTACACGCAGCTCTTAACTGAATTTATGACCAGGTAATGAAATTGTTGACCCTAAATGCAGCTTCTTCTAAGTACTGCTGAGGACCAACTGTTAGTAACCATGAATAGTAATTTTAGAAAACCATTTTTCACACTGTGAAAAAAACCCTAAGTACGAAATTTACTTTGTGCCTGTCACAACCTTAAAGTTAGAAGGAAGCAATACTAAAGTAAGGACTCAGGTCCCTTCTGTATTCAATGGAAAGAAGTGGGGGATTCCAAACACCTCTAAAGGGAAATTTCAGGCATATAATTTTTGTGTCTAAAACTAAGCGCTTAGGAGTATTTTCTCACTATGTGTGGATTACGTTATTATTGAAGGTAGGACCTTGTAACTCATTTTGCATAGTTTGAGAGACACGAGAAGAGAAAGGCTGGCTTGCTTTCATTCCTTCTTCTGCAGGAGGACATCCCAAGGCAAACTGACTCATATGCAACTTACCCTCCTTCTAGGAACATTTTCTCCAGAAACACATTCTCTGGTTGGCACCTATGAAAATGTATGAAAGGATATTAATAGAAGCACAACCAAATAGCTGTAATTGCAAATACACTCTTGAATGAAACCTTTATCTTCTCCCCACTGGAACAACCATCTAACCAACTGCGCAGGTACCAGATGCGCCGTGTCACTCTCTGGGCTTCAAACCACAGCAAACTCATAGCTGTGTTGTTGACTATTTCTGTAGGCAATTAGGGAAAAATACTCATTAGTTTCTGAGTACTGCCAGAGATTCCTCACTTAGAAGATGGGTGTAATATTATGCTCTCTTACCTGACATAACTGATGAAATATTTAGCTATGGCTTTAGCTATCCTGCACAGTTAAGACCAATAGCTGAAAGTAATTCCTTTATGAGAGCTGTCAGGTCAGTGAAGATTATTAAATATATGATTTGTTTCTATAAAAAGCAGACCTCTATGAGTGGAAAAAATAGCTCCAAGTCTTGTGGTTTTTTATCTTAAATATGGTATCTGGGAAAGCACATTTGAGAATGCTAGGACTTGTGCAGTATCATGTAACTTTTCAAATTACAAGTTACGAATTTATACTGCAAGGTTAAACATTTTTTGTAGCTTTTCAGTCTGACAGTACAAAGTGCTAGTTATACATGACATAATGAAGTCATACAAGACAGAAATGAATTATTCATGAAACTGGTCATACTTATGCTGAAAAATTTTGCATGCATTATTTTTCACATATTATTCTACATAACAGGAAAGAAAATCTGGGAACAAAATGGGTCGGTGATCTTCACAGACAAATAACCCAAACCACACAAACTTTTCTAATTGTCAGTATTTGTCAAACTGGTGTGGCTCAATCTCACCCTGTCAAATTCAGGTCTAATAATGTGCTGTTGTTTGGGATGGATATAATGACAAAGTAGTTTTTTAGCATGTTTGAGATAGATATAACAGCAAAATAAACTCTTAGCATGCTGCAAGAACTTGAAAAAAGGGACACAATAGATTTTTTTCTCAGAGTTACTGTATTGTAGAATAGAGAGTACCTACTGAATCTAACCTGCACACTTGAATCTTATCATGACACTTTCTTCCCCCTTAAAATGATACCTTAATTAGGTGTGTCTCTATCTTTATTATAGAAGAAAAAGAATATGAAATAAATTATTCCCAAATTACTTTGCTTGGCAAAACTTGGTGTTTTTAAGGTGAGCAAACAATAAATTTATCTTTTTTTCATATAATGTCATCATTTATTAAATCAACTCATTTCACTATTGAAAGTAAGAGGGTTTTTTTTCCAATAGAGGTGACTCTTCAGTGATTTCTGTGCACGTATGCTTGCTCTGTTCCTGAAGGACGTTCCTTTTATGAGACAAAAAATAAAGAATGGTTTTATGAATTCAGTTAGAACAATGGAGGAAAGAATGAGCAAAGCAGAACGTTAGAGTAGAAAACTTTCCTTGCAATGGGCAAGTCACTACAAATACACCTAGTGCACTTGAAAGTATGGGTTTTGTTCTCTGTGATGAACAAAAATGCATAAGGCAATTCAGTCCTTTAGAGGTCTGAATTTTGTCTGCTTTGATATGAATACTGAGACAACTGTTTGGAGTGCTGTTCCCGATAAGAAATAAAGTGAAGTAGGAGAAGGCATTTGAACAGTATAGGGATAGTCACACTTGTAATGATTAAACACAGTTTCACGCAGAGTAATTTCAAAAGCAAAATTGTTACAAAGGGAACAAAATGTACTTTTACAGGAGCTTTATCTGGCATGATAACACTATTCCTAATGTTTATAACATATGCTAGTTTCATAGTCTCTGTTTTGTTTGTTTATACAATCTACTATCTGTACCACAATCCTAATAATTGCAAAACTATCACATATTTCTGCATTCTTATCCTTTTCTTTTCTCATCTATATTCTCAATTTTTAAGTGTTTTGCTGTTAACTGTGCTTACTCTTAACTTCCCAAGAGAAGGATCATGGATGGGTAGAAAGCAAGAGGGGGAAGGTGAACCTTTGTAGACTGAGTGGGAGATATGGAAAGACAACAAACTGCAGATTTCTGAGGACCCAAAAAGGCTAAGATGCCATTCTAAGAAATAGTTTCAACATAGGCTTGTTTTAAAGTTTTCTGAATCACTCTGCTGTTTCATCTCACACAATCACATGCCAGTGATTTGCAAGGTAAGAGGAAAAACTCCATGCAACAGTACAGGCAGGGATAGGAAACAGTTCTGCTGAAAAGGACCAGCGAGAAAGCTATCTTGATGGCCCATAAGTTGAACATGAGTCAGCAATGTACCCTGTTGTGACAAAGGTTAACCACGTACCAGGCTGCATTAGCAAAAGCTTAGCCAGCAGGTCAAGAAAAGTCGATTATTTCCCTTTATTCAGCACTATGGAGGCTGCATTTGAAATAGAGTGATCAGGTCAGGGCTCCCCAAGATGAGAGATGTTGTACTGGAGAGAGTACAGCAGAGAGGCGCTCAGATGGTTAGGGGGCCGGAACGCAGAACACAGGAGTAGAGGCTGAGAGGAGCTAGACTTGTTCAACTGGCAGAAGAGAACGCTATTGGGGGATCTATTTTATTTCCTTCACTCTATTGTCTTTATTTTGTTATTTAAAGGGGTGTTATAGAGAAGACAGAGCCAGTTTCTTAGACCTGCATGGCAAAAAAACCCAAGAGACAACTGTCACTAGCTTCAACAAAATAAACTCCTATTGGACATAAGTAAAAAAAAATATATTTCCAAAGAGGAGTTAAAAATTGGTACAGGCTGCCCAAAGGGGTTGTGTCATCTCCACCATGGAAACATTCAACATCCCACTGAGGAAGGCCCTGACCAACTTCAACTACCATTGAATCAAGCCCTACTCTGATCAGGAGGTGGGACTAGGTTACCTTCAGAGGTCTTTTCCAACCTGAATTATGCTATGAACTATGAGGAAATCCACTTTCCTAGTTTTTTCCACAGAGCAATTACAACGCCAAAATTCTTCAGTAATTTTTATGGAGCATAGACCAGCTGAATAAAGAGATCCATTCCTATTCCCTTGTTCAGCCATTCAATCCCATCTTTTTATTAACTCCTCACTTGTGCCAGCCCAAAAGCTTGTGCTTCCAGGTGGTAAACTAGGCAGAGAAACTGGTCCAAGTTAAAAATGGAGTATTTATTTTGCCTGCCACTCTGCCATCCACCTCCCTTTGTCCAGCACAACTGCTTGCGTGAGCACAGCAGCAGAAAAAGTAATCTGGGGAAGGCTGAAATGCCTCTTTTGGCAGCTTCAGGAGTTTAAAATGATGGTTAAACTATGGCATAAATTCCTCTAGCTTATCCACAGCCAATGCCCTTCAGCTCCCTTGTAATAAACTGTTTCTATGGGTATAACCTCTCCTTGTGGTTTCTGCTCAGTTAGCTCACCTCAGATGGTGAGCTGTGGCCTCTGTGGCATGTTACATCTGCTGTCTGATCATAACCATGTCACAAGCCAAATTTTCAAAAATATCAAACAATTTTTCATCCCGCATTTTTCTGAATTCCTTATTTACAGGGCACTAAGAGCCTCATGTTCCCTAGAGAGGCTCTAGCTTTATTAACTACAAGATAATAACAAGAGTCAAAACCACTGAAAGTGATTTAAGCTGGACAATTTTTTTTTCCTTTAAGTAGAGGGACCTAAGAGGACTAGTCACTGAAAATACTGTTCTTAATCACTGTGGTCCATGTCTCCATAAGCATAGCACCTTTGTAACTTTAAAGGATAGTATGAGAAAAAAAAAAAATGTTAGTTTTAGTTTTGGGAAGTACCCAGATAACACGGTGATACAAAGGCATAACGTTAAGAGCTGTTGCAAGCGGCTGCCACCTCCAGCAGCTCCAGGCCTGGGAATTCCTCCTGGCCAACTGCTGGAGCCCAACCCAGGCACCAGGGATCTCTGCCCAGGCTGAGGGATGCGGCTGACGCTTTCTCCTTTGCAGGTCCAGACGAGGTGCTGCCTCCAGCAGCACCCGCATTCTGGACTCACAGTAGACACAGGCACAGCCAGCCACGTCCCCTCCTCCTCTTGGGCTGGCAGAGGCAGAAGGTCACTGGTGCAGCACACGCACCACGCTCTCCAGGTTCACAAGCACATGCATATTCATAGAACCCCTGAGCACCGGCACGTCCCCTCTGCCCACCCAACACCCCTGCCCAGATGCCGGCCACCCTAACCCGCCCCATGGGTCCCTGACTCTCTGGCTGGTCCCACTGGATGCTCACTGCAGACATACAGCGAGCCACACACTCACCCCACAGGCACCCCACATTCATGGGTCCCCCCGAATACCAGCATGGACCCTCCGCCCACCTGATACCTCTGCCCAGACCCAGGGCCTCCTGCTCACCAGCTGGCCCAGATTGGAATTTGCCAGTGAATCCACACACACACCTGGTTCAGGGAAGTTACAGAATTTAGGCCCAGAGTTTTTGCTTAGCCACAGATTCAGTGTGCAGCTGCTGAGAAGTCATTTGAACTACTCTAGTCCTCAGTTCCTTTTTCTCTGAGACGACGATGAGCCTGCCTGCTTTGCAGTGCTATTCTAAAGATCAGCGCACTCAAGTTTTGAGGTGGTCAGACATTCAAGTCAGAAGGCCTAAAAAGAAAAAAAGAGAACACCTTGATGAAGATACTGAATAAAAGCTCCCTTCAAAGCAAAAGGAAGGAATAGGGAAGATTAAAAAAGGCACCTCGCCTAAGAGGTTCAAAGCACAAAAGAGAAGGAGGGGGTTCCTTTTACCCAGCCTCAGTCAGGTGCCCACATTAGCAGACTATCACAGAGGTAAAAAAGAATCAACCTACATAATGTTCAGAAAGCACTTTATGTTACATGTCATTACTTGTTAGAGGCACTTCTTCGGCCACATCCACAGTAAGAAGCTCTCCCAGGCATACGCTGACTCTCTATCAGGGCTAGACTTAATACATGTACCAACCTCTCATTAACCACTGGGCACTCACAGAAAAGGAATGCATGTTTGGGGAGGACAGCCACAGCACATTTCAGTTGTTCCCTTATCGAGGCAGCTGGGAATGATATTAAAATGAACCACACTGAAGAAGCGTAAACGCAGCCTTTGTGACTGGTTTTTACAACCTCCACTTGCTTTTTCACAGTCACTATGGATCTGTATCTGAGCGAAAACTGAACTTGGGTCCTAAATCTGATTCCAGTAATGTATTCATATCCTTCACACCATGAAAAACTAAGAAAACAAAAAACTTCTAAGAACTTCTGTTCTTGGTCCGGGTTGCCTTGGCCTGCACATAGCTAAGCCTAAGTTAGGATCACTGAGAAAAGCATGCAGACTCCCCGCCTCTGAAGAGTATGAGATACTCGCACTATCACCCCTGGCTCTTAACCCTTCTCTAGTTCCCTTCTCATATGGTTGGTGTTGGCTGACTATTCAGTCTGGTCTCTATTTTTCAGTTTATGAGTTGTCTAGGATTCCTCTACCTCTTGAAAGAGATTTAAGGACTGCCTCATAAGCACAAAAGGGGCCTTAGGGATTAGCCTCCTAACTCTGGTAGTGTGAATCTCCAGGTAGAAAGACAATTGACAAATAAGATGTATAACACTACAGGACTTCCTACTGTGGCTGCTACTTAATGACTACCTGTCATTAAAAGTTTCTCAGAAGACTTCAATAAACTCAGAGAAAATTGTCTGCAGTGGTTGGTGCTCCAGAAGGTACAATCATTTTTATAGAATCATAGAATCATAGAACCATAGAATCATTAAGGTTGGAAAACACCTCTGAGATCATCTAGTCCAACCGTCAACCCAACACCACCATGTCCACTAAACCATGTCCCCATGTGCCATATATAAAGAATTTTTGCAGACTTTGGACACCTTGGTGTTTATACGACACTCAGATATATTCTCATATTGATTTAGGCTAATTTGCATTAAATCTAGGCCTTTATCAAGAAAAAAACTCAGAAAAGTATTTTTTATTTGAGGAACAAAATATAGAGAAACTTCACATTCCCTTGCCATGTAAGGTAATTAGATATTCCTTGTTTCTTTATTAAGATTGTTAAGGTTGGACCAGTCCTCCCAGTAGGTATCTCTATTAAGATTACTTACCTACACCCAACACGTATCAGCTCCACAGACTTTTAAAATGTGTCACTTGGCTAACATTGAAGGTTTTAAAGGATGACATACCAACTCAAAGAAATGCTTCATATTCTCAACTACTTGGTAATGCATAGGTGTAAAGACAGATTTAAACTTTTAAAGACTTTTTTTAGACTTTTAAAACTGCATTGCTAGTCTTCACTTCCTCTTTTATTGCTTTCAGCTAATTTTCTGCTGAACACTGAGAGCAAGCAGGTTTAATGAGAAGAAACAGAAGAGGACTCATAAAACATATGGACTACATTTTTCAAAATTAGGTATAATCTAGTGTGTATTTCTAAATCATGCATATAGAAACTAATAGTAGGTAACTGATTATGTGCAACACCAATACCTGACTTGTACTGCACAGCAGGTATTGGATCCATGAATTAACTGCATATTTCAAGTCGCGAGTATCTAGTTTTGAAATTGTAGCCCATGTATCCATTTACAAAGTCGAGTAACAGTAACGAGTAAACTGTTTTTACTCTTGTCTGTTGAAATGGTATTTACCCAAGGAAAATGGACAGACATTTTTAAATGGCAGTTTTACCTCTCCATCTACGGACATGTATTCCATAAATTCAAGAACTGAGGCTACACAAAAAGATTAACATACTGGAGTATGAAATGTTCTCTGTAGGAAAAAAAAAAAAATCACAGACAGCTTGTTTATGACTAGAAGAGTGTAAACATGCATCTATTTTATTTAGCTCAGTAATCCTCTGACACAACTTGTGATGTGTTTGATCAGCAGGCTTCTTGTTCATCTTCCATCATAGAAGTATCTCTGCTTTCCTCAGGGGTATTGACAGCTGGCAGCAATCAAAGCCATCTAACTGCCAGTATCGCATTTAAAGGGAATGACATTCAGCTACAAAACTCCAAAATGCCTTTAATTCACTGTACTGTACCGTGCTGCTAAATGAAAAAATACATCCTCACTTAGAAAAGGAGACATTTAGACCCTTTTTTCTAGGAAGGGCTTTGTTCATTAATCAGCACTTCAGAAGTGCGTAGCACATAGCATCTCTTGTTCTTGAGCAGACCTCAGGCATAAGGCAGCCTTGTCTATCATAATCCACTTTCGATATGTTGTCTTTGAGTTAAACAATATGAAGTCATCTTCTTCAGAAATTAATGTAATTGTTTTATCCGTGGCCTTTCAAACAGAAGCAGCATATTTCAGCAAATCACACTTTAAAAACAAATCACTCCACCTGTCTGGCTGTCAAATGTAAGTTATCCCATAATGTGCTGGAGTAGAGTTTTTAATGACAGAGATAGAAGGTGGAAGAACTTTTTCTGAAAACTGCAAATGGTATCAAACCCTGTCAGCACCTTGTCCTGACTTCAGAAAATGTTGGGAGTTTAGCCTCCTAACCTGGCATGTATTTAATAGTCTGGAACTACACAGTGGCTCTTCAGCAATTCCCAGCCTGTCCCAGTGTTAGGTTTTGATATAGTGCGTCTCTCTGGAAAAGCAAAAAGGCCAACCTGAATGCCCCATTACTCTAGAGAATTTTATATATTGCTGTGCCAAGGGACTAACCGGGATCAGTGATGGGACTGGCACAATCTTCTTCTGTGATATACTGACAGTGTCATCATTTGTAGCTTCTGCAGAGTAGTGGGGTCAATTTGGTTTTTGCTTAACATGCTGGTAATCGTCTTGGTTACCAGAGCATGAACAGATGTATCCAAATTTGAACCCATGCATCTCTCTATCGTATATGCCTATCACCTTTTTTGTCCTTCAGGTCCGTAGTGTCAGAGCACTGCTGACCCTCCTTAAGTCTGTTTTGGCCCTCCTGAATTCAGTTCCCAGGCAAATGCCAGCTACATCATGTTTTTATGTGTTAATTCTGTATCTTCAGTTGTGTATTCCAGTTTCCAATTTCAATCCGACTTCCATCAACTGTCCTTTCTTTCCTGGCATTATACATTTCATTCCTGCATCACTCACAGACTCTTACATATTTTCTTTTTTTTTTTTTTTAAAAAAGTGTGCATTTCACACTTGTATGGAAGGCCCCATTCTCAGTCAGGCTTCATAATGTATTATCATGATGAAGTTCTTTAACAATTAGCTTGAGTTAATTAAAAACTATGAAGCATAACAAGTGACACAGAACCAGATATAGTCAGAAATAAGGGACCTTCTGATTGTCTTCATCCTCATTCAGTGCTTAGGTGGCAAATGTAGGTGTTCCTTAATTTTTTTGTTTTCCTTTCACAATCCACATGAAAGTTCTAGAGATCTTTCACATGACCTGTTTTTCAGCTCACACTATTTCCTCTACCATTTACTCATTGCACTTGTGTTCAGCAGCCACAGTAGGGCAAGCGCTTAGATGAGATCTTGTTTATTCAGTGACCAGTTCTAAATGCTTCTGCATAATAGAGTACAAGTTGTTGTAGTTCCTTCTTTGGCTCCCTAATTAAAAAACAGCCATTTATAACAACAGTTCCTAATTCCTCACATTTTTATCTCTCTTTTAACATGACATATTAGCTATAGTCTGAAGCAATTGATTAAAAAACCCCAACAAACAAAACCCAAAAAACCCAACCTGAATTTACAGGTCAGTTCAAAAAGCTGAATATATCCTCTATTTCGTATTCATTCCATAGTGTACTTGCCAGACTCATCCAACTGATAAACTGTAAATTACAAGTCTTTTTTGTGCTAGAAGTCCACACTGAAAGAGATACACAACACCATGAAACACCTGAAGCTATGAGTTGTCCAATATGAAAACAGACGAAAGACGAATTCTGAGGACTCTGATCAAGGGCTACAGAAGTCACATTGACTCTGGTTGTTTCCATGGAATATTCTATGAAAGAATTTATCCAGCAAAACCTTGGAGTAGGGGAGTGCTGGTACTGCTATCTGCTCACTCCCAGAATAAATAAGTCCATTGATCCAGAAAACTGACTACGTTTCTTGCAGCTATAAAAATTAATCAAAATCTTATCTCTGTGCTTTTACAATGCTCATTTTAAAACTGTGATTCCTCTGCCATTTTTTCTTCTATCTGTATGCTTTTCCAAACCTATTTGCAACAAGTTAAATTTTGCACATAGGATTAGAAGGCGTGCATAAAGCTGTTAAATAATAGTTACTCATTTTTTTCCAGTTCCATTTCTGATCCCCTTGTGCATTTTTATACCTTGGTATTGTAGAAGGTCTGTGCCTTTCTACAGTTATCCTAAGCTGACTATTGCATCAGTCAAAGCTTAGGTAAATCAAAAGTAGAGAGATTAAAAAATGTCATTAATGCAGCTGTTTATTATTTTTCCCTTGAGGTGACATCAGATATCAAACCCTTGCAGCTTAAAACTGAGCCAAGGTATATACTGCAGCAGATTGCCCATCTGGTGTGACTTCAGAATATTAAAATCCCTTGCAGGCTATCAGCACAAGGACCAGTCAAAATCTTTGCAATCATCCAGACATCTTATTTCACACTACACAGAGTTGTGTGATCTCCAATTAAGATGTTCAAAATCATCGTTATTAGCTCGTGATGAATGTTGATCGTATCACCCAACCACAACAATCCTGCATTCCATCTGTAACTGTCCAGCTAATATGTAGTTACTGAAACAAGGTTTTGTCTGTGATCCAAAATATTAGAGGAAATCAAGAACTGTCATTTACAAAGTGTAAAATCAAACAACCTCCTAGACTCTGTTGAACACTGTCACTGTAGATTAATGTGATACAATTCCTAAGTGACTGCAAAGCCATGATTTACATAAGACTGAATCTGAATGAATATAGCTTGTACAATCTCCCAATTTAACAGAAATGGTTGTACAATGACAGACTTCAGTTCTAGATACACAGGCCAAGTTTTCCTCTGTTTCCACCTAAAATGTAAATGGATAATTATATCTATCCCCAGCTCCTCTCACAAGCCATACTAATAGACGTGGGGATAAAACAGCCATATATGAGATTGTGCACATGTATAGTTCAATGCTATAAAACACCACGAGTCTGAAAACTTTATTGAACAATGTCAAGTATAAAATACGGATTATTTAGTAAACATGCTGAAGACTGGCAAATTACAACAGGCAATTAGTGACTTTTTGTCCTATTCAAAGAGTGGAACATTAACTTTGGAAAGCAAGTATTTTTTATTCTGATATATCTGTTCTGGTGAATTTTCCCATGTAAATGCAGGCAGAAACTCAGAGAGAAATTCTAGAAATCAAATAGAGTTTAGGTCTTCTGGTTTTTGCATGTAACACAAGTATCAAGCTCTGTGTATTAACCAAGATGTTTATTATTGTCAAATACCAGGGTCCTAGAGCTGTAAGCGTTCTGAAGGAACACAAGGCAATGCCCCAAAAGCTTGCTGTCTCTTTGTAGAAGAGAGACAGGAGATAGAGAGCAAACCAGAAGCAACACCTAACAGGGAGAGAGGCTGTAATGACAAGGAGAATTTAAAAGAAAGATTCAAAAAGGAATAATTACGTTGCTTGTGCATGCTTAGAGATGACTTCTTCATAGAGTCAATGCCATCTGGGGAGAATGCACAAAGGTACCTGTTTAGAAATCTAACAAATTCATGATGGGACTGATGTCATGCACTGATTAGAGAAGAGAGTGAATTTCTTCATATTCCAAAAAGTCCCCAGGTTGAAGGGGAACTTCTGAAAGTGAGACAAAACAATACATTCTAACAGAAAGGGTGGCGGGGGGCAGGAGGGGCAGACAGATGAAACAGAAAGATGGAATAGATTTTGTCAAGAAAATGTGCTAGAACATTTAGGTTGGTAGTGGCATCCATCCTTTTAATCACCGTCCAAGTAAGTCCATACAACAGCAGATATATTTGCAACTTAACGCTTGCCACTGTTTCTGAAGTAGTTTAATATCCACAATGATAACAGACTGCAGCAAAAGGAGTAAGGGAAGTAGTCATTAATCGTTTTGGGGAAAAGAACCTGTCTTCAATTTTCAGACTATCAAAAACCATTGCCAGAGATGTGTAGATTAACTTGAAAGTATGATTATTCAAAGTTTTATTCTCTGAGGATCACAAGAGAATTTTCTTGTTAATTCCAAGGAGTTATTAACATTGCTATTTAAATATTTCTACGTTTTCTGAATTAGTATGAATATGTCTAATAAAATCTAGTGAAAGGGAGTGAATTTATTGACTGCAAATTGCTGAAGTCCCTAGAATAGTTTGAGAAAATGAGATTTACCTCACTACTTCCAGCACATAAAAGATACTCATCTAGTCTAAGTCAGGTATTGAAGCGTCTTCTGTAGTCAGCCAAGACAGAGAAGGATCGCCAGATGTTATTCTTTCCATTTGTTTTAGATCCATATTTTAAGAGTGGATGAACTGCCTTTTGCAGGTGCCACTTTCTCTTCACTAGCTAAAGTGAGAGCTTCAGTTCAGTGCTACTTCATTAATCATAGAAAAAGCTTATCTTAATTCTTTACCTTCTAGATTGCCCTAAGCTGGAGAATATGAATCTCCCCTATGTATAAATGCTACAAAACCCCCACATATTTTATTTCTTTTATGGAACCATAGAACTTGGAAATACTTGCTCATTTCATCTATACTGACACTCATCCCCAATATCATTACTGACTTCATAGAATAGAATCACAGAATCGTTAAGGTTGGAAAAGACCTCTAAGCTCGTCTAGTCCAACTGTCAACCCAACCCCTCCATGCCTACTAAACCATGTCCTGAAGTGCCACACTAGACATTTTTTTGAACACCTCCAGGGATGGTGACTCCACCACCTCCCTGGGCAGCCTGTTCCAATGCCTCACCACTATTACTGACTTGTGACATGCAGGGCCACAAAGTCACATCACCTAAGTACAACTAGGAGAGATCATTACAGGGACCAAGAGTCTTCTAGTGAATGACACTGCTGTCGGGGGGCAGAGGGCAGGTGAATCAAGCTCACAATATGCGTAAACAATGCAGTTTTATTGGGGATGAGTACCTTTCAACACTCGGTTCTCAGCACCATTCCGTACATAAACCTGCCTGGTGCTCTTGCTGCTGAGCTCTTTGCCCTGCACGCTGCTCTTGCTTCTGTGCATGCTGTTCTTCTTCAGACAATCACGTATCTTGGTATTCTATTGTTATTTCCAGTGAAGAATGCAAAAGAATTGATCAGTGTACTGTTCCTAATGCTTTGAACCACTTTTGGGATAACATTCCTCCTTTTTCCATGTTGTAGTTCACATGAAGAAAGCTGTTTTGAAAGTAAGTATCATCCATCCAAATCAGGTATCTGGACTATCGCAGCTCAGCTGCCTTTATTAATCCCTCAGTACAGTCACCATTCTGCAAATCTGTGCCGGTCTTCATATTCCCTCTCTTTTAATGGGACTAAAAGAGGTCTTTGTTGATGCTTTTCCAGCTGGAAAATACGCAACTATCTAATGTCCAGATTTGAAACTCACAAAACATAATGGTAAATAACATGGTTATGAGCACTTAGTAGGGTATAGTAATTGATTCCCTGATGACTCCCTACTTGATTTTTAATAGTCAAAGGTTATCCTAACTTCTTTGAGGAGATTTCCTCTTCATTGGTACCAGCATGTTTATTCAGGAGGGAATGAACTCATAAATGAAAAGGAATGCAGTTTTGTAGACAAATGGGAAGAAGAAATTACATTATTGCTCAGAGACTGATGGACACATTATCATAGGGTTTTTTTTTTCATTCAGAGTAATGGTGGTTGTAGAATTTTGAGCCTCAAGAGGCCACTCATGGGATACACAGAGGATGGATTCTAGCGCATCTCAAACCACATAATAGAAAAGAGAACAGATCTTCGCTCTGCCAGATATGAACCCTGTTGATCCTGATCTGCAGTGTGACTTCCAAGATTCACTGTCTCATCACTGTGGACATGCCCACTCATCACTAGACTGTGCCTGACCCTCATTACTTTCACTGGACCTGATCCTGACCTTTGGCCTGACTTCCTGTCTTGACCCTCAGACTTACCTCATCATCATATACTTGCTTGATGGTCTGGACGACTGGTTGAACCCTGGGCTGGTCTTGCTTGTCTTGCTTGGGAGTGGTGGGAGGGGCCCTGGCTAGTGAGGTGCTTGCCTTGCTGGCCATAGAATCATAGAATCATAGAATTGTTAAGGTTGGAAAAGATCTCTGAGATCACCTAGTCCAACTATCAACCCCTCCCCACCCCGCCCAAGAAAAACC